>OZ020314.1:20660917-20904355 GCA_963971305.1 Arcuatula senhousia
TAGGCCCCATAGCCACGCACGTCGTAGGAATTTTTCTGCAGGGGGTAGACTCAGTACCATTGTGGCTATATTACACTTTTTTTGGACCTCGATATCTTCACAACCGGAAGTTGTGGCAAATAAGGACCATATAGGTTGTGGAACCCATGGTCCCCACTTTTATTCTCACTAGGCCCCATAGCTACGCACGTCGTAGGAATTTTTCTGCAGGGGGTAGACTTAGTACCATTGTGGCTATATTACACTTTTTTTGGACCTCGATATCTTCACAACCGGAAGTTGTGGCAAATAAGGACCATATAGGTTGTGGACCCCATGGTCCCCACTTTTATTCTCACTAGGCCCCATAGCCACGCACGTCGTAGGAATTTTTTTGCAGGGGGTAGACTTAGTACCATTGTGGCTATATTACACTTTTTTTGGACCTCGATATCTTCACAACCGGAAGTTGTGGCAAATAAGGACCATATAGGTTGTGGACCCCATGGTCCCCACTTTTATTCTCACTAGGCCCCATAGCCACGCACGTCGTAGGAATTTTTCTGCAGGGGGTAGACTTAGTACCATTGTGGCTATATTACACTTTTTTTGGACCTCCATATCTTCACAACCGGAAGTTGTGGCAAATAAGGACCATATAGGTTGTAGACCCCATGGTCCCCACTTTTATTCTCACTAGGCCCCATAGCCACGCACGTCGTAGGAATTTTTCTGCAGGGGGTAGACTTAGTACCATTGTGGCTATATTACACTTTTTTTGGACCTCGATATCTTCACAACCGGAAGTTGTGGCAAATAAGGACCATATAGGTTGTGGACCCCATGGTCCCCACTTTTATTCTCACTAGGCCCCATAGCCACGCACGTCGTAGGAATTTTTTTGCAGGGGGTAGACTTAGTACCATTGTGGCTATATTACACTTTTTTTGGACCTCGATATCTTCACAACCGGAAGTTGTGGCAAATAAGGACCATATAGGTTGTGGACCCCATGGTCCCCACTTTTATTCTCACTAGGCCCCATAGCCACGCACGTCGTAGGAATTTTTCTGCAGGGGGTAGACTTAGTACCATTGTGGCTATATTACACTTTTTTTGGACCTCCATATCTTCACAACCGGAAGTTGTGGCAAATAAGGACCATATAGGTTGTAGACCCCATGGTCCCCACTTTTATTCTCACTAGGCCCCATAGCCACGCACGTCGTAGGAATTTTTCTGCAGGGGGTAGACTTAGTACCATTGTGGCTATATTACACTTTTTTGGACCTCGATATCTTCACAACCGGAAGTTGTGGCAAATAAGGACCATATAGGTTGTGGACCCCATGGTCCCCACTTTTATTCTCACTAGGCCCCATAGCCACGCACGTCGTAGGAATTTTTTTGCAGGGGGTAGACTTAGTACCATTGTGGCTATATTACACTTTTTTTGGACCTCGATATCTTCACAACCGGAAGTTGTGGCAAATAAGGACCATATAGGTTGTGGACCCCATGGTCCCCACTTTTATTCTCACTAGGCCCCATAGCCACGCACGTCGTAGGAATTTTTCTGCAGGGGGTAGACTTAGTACCATTGTGGCTATATTACACTTTTTTTGGACCTCGATATCTTCACAACCGGAAGTTGTGGCAAATAAGGACCATATAGGTTGTGGACCCCATGGTCCCCACTTTTATTCTCACTAGGCCCCATAGCCACGCACGTCGTAGGAATTTTTCTGCAGGGGGTAGACTTAGTACCATTGTGGCTATATTACACTTTTTTTGGACCTCCATATCTTCACAACCGGAAGTTGTGGCAAATAAGGACCATATAGGTTGTAGACCCCATGGTCCCCACTTTTATTCTCACTAGGCCCCATAGCCACGCACGTCGTAGCAATTTTTCTGCAGGGGGTAGACTTAGTACCATTGTGGCTATATTACACTTTTTTTGGACCTCGATATCTTCACAACCGGAAGTTGTGGCAAATAAGGACCATATAGGTTGTGGACCCCATGGTCCCCACTTTTATTCTCACTAGGCCCCATAGCCACGCACGTCGTAGGAATTTTTTTGCAGGGGGTAGACTTAGTACCATTGTGGCTATATTACACTTTTTTTGGACCTCGATATCTTCACAACCGGAAGTTGTGGCAAATAAGGACCATATAGGTTGTGGACCCCATGGTCCCCACTTTTATTCTCACTAGGCCCCATAGCCACGCACGTCGTAGGAATTTTTCTGCAGGGGGTAGACTTAGTACCATTGTGGCTATATTACACTTTTTTTGGACCTCCATATCTTCACAACCGGAAGTTGTGGCAAATAAGGACCATATAGGTTGTAGACCCCATGGTCCCCACTTTTATTCTCACTAGGCCCCATAGCCACGCACGTCGTAGGAATTTTTCTGCAGGGGGTAGACTTAGTACCATTGTGGCTATATTACACTTTTTTTGGACCTCGATATCTTCACAACCGGAAGTTGTGGCAAATAAGGACCATATAGGTTGTGGACCCCATGGTCCCCACTTTTATTCTCACTAGGCCCCATAGCCACGCACGTCGTAGGCATTTTTTTGCAGGGGGTAGACTTAGTACCATTGTGGCTATATTACACTTTTTTTGGACCTCGATATCTTCACAACCGGAAGTTGTGGCAAATAAGGACCATATAGGTTGTGGACCCCATGGTCCCCACTTTTATTCTCACTAGGCCCCATAGCCACGCACGTCGTAGGAATTTTTCTGCAGGGGGTAGACTTAGTACCATTGTGGCTATATTACACTTTTTTTGGACCTCCATATCTTCACAACCGGAAGTTGTGGCAAATAAGGACCATATAGGTTGTAGACCCCATGGTCCCCACTTTTATTCTCACTAGGCCCCATAGCCACGCACGTCGTAGGAATTTTTCTGCAGGGGGTAGACTTAGTACCATTGTGGCTATATTACACTTTTTTTGGACCTCGATATCTTCACAACCGGAAGTTGTGGCAAATAAGGACCATATAGGTTGTGGACCCCATGGTCCCCACTTTTATTCTCACTAGGCCCCATAGCCACGCACGTCGTAGGAATTTTTCTGCAGGGGGTAGACTGAGTACCATTGTGGCTATATTACACTTTTTTTGGACCTCGATATCTTCACAACCGGAAGTTGTGGCAAATAAGGACCATATAGGTTGTGGACCTCATGGTCCCCACTTTTATTCTCACTAGGCCCCATAGCCACGCACGTCGTAGGAATTTTTCTGCAGGGGGTAGACTTAGTACCATTGTGGCTATATTACACTTTTTTTGGACCTCGATATCTTCACAACCGGAAGTTGTGGCAAATAAGGACCATATAGGTTATGGACCCCATGGTCCCCACTTTTTTTCTCACTAGGCCCCATAGCCACGCACGTCGTAGGAATTTTTCTGCAGGGGGTAGACTCAGTACCATTGTGGCTATATTACACTTTTTTTGGACCTCGATATCTTCACAACCGGAAGTTGTGGCAAATAAGGACCATATAGGTTGTGGAACCCATGGTCCCCACTTTTATTCTCACTAGGCCCCATAGCTACGCACGTCGTAGGAATTTTTCTGCAGGGGGTAGACTTAGTACCATTGTGGCTATATTACACTTTTTTTGGACCTCGATATCTTCACAACCGGAAGTTGTGGCAAATAAGGACCATATAGGTTGTGGACCCCATGGTCCCCACTTTTATTCTCACTAGGCCCCATAGCCACGCACGTCGTAGGAATTTTTTTGCAGGGGGTAGACTTAGTACCATTGTGGCTATATTACACTTTTTTTGGACCTCGATATCTTCACAACCGGAAGTTGTGGCAAATAAGGACCATATAGGTTGTGGACCCCATGGTCCCCACTTTTATTCTCACTAGGCCCCATAGCCACGCACGTCGTAGGAATTTTTCTGCAGGGGGTAGACTTAGTACCATTGTGGCTATATTACACTTTTTTTGGACCTCCATATCTTCACAACCGGAAGTTGTGGCAAATAAGGACCATATAGGTTGTAGACCCCATGGTCCCCACTTTTATTCTCACTAGGCCCCATAGCCACGCACGTCGTAGGAATTTTTCTGCAGGGGGTAGACTTAGTACCATTGTGGCTATATTACACTTTTTTTGGACCTCGATATCTTCACAACCGGAAGTTGTGGCAAATAAGGACCATATAGGTTGTGGACCCCATGGTCCCCACTTTTATTCTCACTAGGCCCCATAGCCACGCACGTCGTAGGAATTTTTTTGCAGGGGGTAGACTTAGTACCATTGTGGCTATATTACACTTTTTTTGGACCTCGATATCTTCACAACCGGAAGTTGTGGCAAATAAGGACCATATAGGTTGTGGACCCCATGGTCCCCACTTTTATTCTCACTAGGCCCCATAGCCACGCACGTCGTAGGAATTTTTCTGCAGGGGGTAGACTTAGTACCATTGTGGCTATATTACACTTTTTTTGGACCTCCATATCTTCACAACCGGAAGTTGTGGCAAATAAGGACCATATAGGTTGTAGACCCCATGGTCCCCACTTTTATTCTCACTAGGCCCCATAGCCACGCACGTCGTAGGAATTTTTCTGCAGGGGGTAGACTTAGTACCATTGTGGCTATATTACACTTTTTTTGGACCTCGATATCTTCACAACCGGAAGTTGTGGCAAATAAGGACCATATAGGTTGTGGACCCCATGGTCCCCACTTTTATTCTCACTAGGCCCCATAGCCACGCACGTCGTAGGAATTTTTTTGCAGGGGGTAGACTTAGTACCATTGTGGCTATATTACACTTTTTTTGGACCTCGATATCTTCACAACCGGAAGTTGTGGCAAATAAGGACCATATAGGTTGTGGACCCCATGGTCCCCACTTTTATTCTCACTAGGCCCCATAGCCACGCACGTCGTAGGAATTTTTCTGCAGGGGGTAGACTTAGTACCATTGTGGCTATATTACACTTTTTTTGGACCTCCATATCTTCACAACCGGAAGTTGTGGCAAATAAGGACCATATAGGTTGTAGACCCCATGGTCCCCACTTTTATTCTCACTAGGCCCCATAGCCACGCACGTCGTAGGAATTTTTCTGCAGGGGGTAGACTTAGTACCATTGTGGCTATATTACACTTTTTTTGGACCTCGATATCTTCACAACCGGAAGTTGTGGCAAATAAGGACCATATAGGTTGTGGACCCCATGGTCCCCACTTTTATTCTCACTAGGCCCCATAGCCACGCACGTCGTAGGAATTTTTTTGCAGGGGGTAGACTTAGTACCATTGTGGCTATATTACACTTTTTTTGGACCTCGATATCTTCACAACCGGAAGTTGTGGCAAATAAGGACCATATAGGTTGTGGACCCCATGGTCCCCACTTTTATTCTCACTAGGCCCCATAGCCACGCACGTCGTAGGAATTTTTCTGCAGGGGGTAGACTTAGTACCATTGTGGCTATATTACACTTTTTTTGGACCTCCATATCTTCACAACCGGAAGTTGTGGCAAATAAGGACCATATAGGTTGTTGACCCCATGGTCCCCACTTTTATTCTCACTAGGCCCCATAGCCACGCACGTCGTAGGAATTTTTCTGCAGGGGGTAGACTTAGTACCATTGTGGCTATATTACACTTTTTTTGGACCTCGATATCTTCACAACCGGAAGTTGTGGCAAATAAGGACCATATAGGTTGTGGACCCCATGGTCCCCACTTTTATTCTCACTAGGCCCCATAGCCACGCACGTCGTAGGAATTTTTCTGCAGGGGGTAGACTTAGTACCATTGTGGCTATATTACACTTTTTTTGGACCTCCATATCTTCACAACCGGAAGTTGTGGCAAATAAGGACCATATAGGTTGTTGACCCCATGGTCCCCACTTTTATTCTCACTAGGCCCCATAGCCACGCACGTCGTAGGAATTTTTCTGCAGGGGGTAGACTTAGTACCATTGTGGCTATATTACACTTTTTTTGGACCTCGATATCTTCACAACCGGAAGTTGTGGCAAATAAGGACCATATAGGTTGTGGACCCCATGGTCCCCACTTTTATTCTCACTAGGCCCCATAGCCACGCACGTCGTAGGAATTTTTCTGCACTCTTCGGGGATAATAAATTAAGAATTTAGAGTGTCCCATCTTTTGTCTCTGCGTAATATGTTTCGAAAATATAATCCTTGTTGATTCTATAAAATATAAAAAAAACACAGAGACACATAGTTATTCTTAGAGAGGACAAACTTCGAACAAATGATATTGATGTATAAAAAACAAAAACTGAATTATTATTTTTAAAGATCAGCTATTTCAATTTATTTTTTTATTTTTTAAGGATGCCGAACCGGAAGTACTTCATTAAAGGTTATTTTAAATGTATATAAAAAAAGATGGTTGATCCTGACCACATTATCTAAAATAAAATCTGTTTTTTAAATAACAAAAGAAGAAATCAGTCAAGGGGTCAGGTGGCGTATTGTCAAGAGTTTGTCATTATATTTTAATGGGGTGGGGGGGTTATAGTGAATTCTGAAATAAAAAGACAGAATGCCAAAAATCTGATTTTTGAAATAGGAAAATCTGTTCAAACGTCGCGGCCCATATTTATATAAGATTTCATTCACGATACTTAAATGAGTTTGAGGGTTTGATTTTACAATTAAAAAGGTACGTCTTGTTAAAAATGAAAGTCCTGCTATAAAACATTTTAAAATTAAATGTTCTCACTTAATTAAATTTTGGAGGCTGGATCAACAGTTAAAATAGAAAGAAATTATTTCAAATAAGAAAATTAAATTTTTAATCGCATGCTACGTTTTAACATTCCTATTCGAATGTCAAATAAGTAACCAATTCCTTATTCGATATTCGTCAAAGGCATATCTTAAAATGTGGATCAAAATGTGGAATGTCGAATAAGTAACTATCTCCTTATTAGAAATCTGAATGTCGAATAAGTAACTGGTTACTTATTCGATATTCGAATGTCGAATAAGGAATAAGGAATAAGTAACCAACTTGACCCTTCTACTGTATGGTAGATTTTCTTCCTGTAAAAAGTACTTTTGTTAAACTACAGGTAAGAATTGTTATTTCCGCTTATTCAAGTGTGTACGTTAATAAGTTTTGTCCTTCCTCGCTGAAAATTCAACAATTAAACCTGAATTGTTTGGAAAAAGACTATTATCATGGCATATGTAAATAGAAAATCGTCCACTGAAAATGAAAACAACTATGATGAAGTAGGAGAAGTGTCTGATCGCAACAACCGAGAAACCAATTTTGGCAAAATGTTGGAACTTGGAAATCTTCCAGATACCAGCACCACTTATGATCAACTGACTCTACCCTTGCAGAGGAACGACACCTCTGTTTGCTGTCAAACCAATCGCAAAGCGTGGATTTTCAAGATAGGCCTTATCGTCCTTTTAATGGTTGGGACATCCATTACTACAGTGCTTTTGACTCGTTCTCTTTTTAGTCAATGTAAGTTAATTCTTCGTTATATATAAATATAATTAAAATTTATGCAATAAGCAATTAAAAATAATTCAGACAAAAAAACATAAATAAAACAAGGAAGAAAACACAAGGACGTACAAAGTACGAATAGATAATGCTTATCATTTCACGTGTAGATTTGTTGATTCTGAAATCTTTAATCTCACAAAAATTAATAGAAAATCCATCGTGGTCTTCAAATAAGTATTGTTTAATTTTTACAAATGAAAATACAAATACAACATTTTTTTATCTTTTTTAACGCAGGTTGCTCTGAAATGAACACAACACAAATCCGGAATGATTTAATGGACATGCTGCTTACACAACTCGGTATAGTTAATCTAGTAACCTCACTTTGTGAATTCTAATCTAACAAGGCCATCAACATGTCAAGTTGAATTGTTAAGCGAACAGAAAAAAAAGAAAATAATCCCTTCCAATAAAGAATCGTGTATATCCCCAATTGTTGTATTTTGTATTTTTGAATTTATTTGAAAACCACGGCTCTGAATTGCAAGACCTGCTGAATTTTTTAATGATATATAAACAAGCATAAAAATATTTCCGTTAACAGTTAATTGTCTTAAAAAATAATGTTTCATTTTTACTGTTTACATCCATATTCAATAAATCTATATTTTTTTCAGATAATAGAATAGAACGGATGACAATTGGTAAAAAACAGCTTGATTCGAAGATAGAACATCAGATAAAGGGTACTTGTAAGTACTGCAATAAATATATGATTTTAGGCTTATAGCACGTATATCAATAAACTGTTAACAGAAAAAAACAAAGAGCGGCCCCTTAAAATCTTAATACATCAACAAAATTAAATTTTCATTAAATTCCATTGAGTGGTTTTAGAGAAGTAGCATAATATTAGATATGCAATATATGGCTTAACGGTAAAAAGAATGGAATACTGAAATACAAATGACAACATAGTTCCAGACAATAAATTTTGCTACGTCTGACGCGCGTTTCGTCTATTTAAGACTCATCAGAGGCGCTCTACCAAAAATATTGAAAATGTTAAACACTATATGATTATGAAGAGCATAGAACAGTAAAACCAAATATACCAAACTGGGGAACCAAATTATTACTAACTTAAAGATGATCAATCTATGTGTGGGGTAGGAAGAACCTTAGGGTGTAGACAATTTTGAAATTTATACGAATAATTTAAAGCTTTGATGCGTTCTCCAACACAAAAGTGTTGGTGCCGGAGCGGGCTAACCTCGGGTTATTAAAACTCCACCAGCAGTGCTAACCTTCATGGGTGTTCGAAATACAAATGATTAAAATAAAGAAATCCATAAGCTTAACAAAATATTTTACTCGTTTTTACATTTTAAGCCCAAGGTGCAACATACGTCAGATGGTCAAAAACACAATGTCCTAGTGATGCTGAGCTGGTATATTCTGGTGAGTGAAGTTATATAAAACAGAAACTTTCATAGGCATTCTGCATTATGATGTTAAAAACAAATGCTACGGTAGTAATTTGAAACAAATTTGAAAGAAGCAAAGATGTACTGATGGGATGTCCGAATGTCACATTTACGAAATGAGAAAGACAAAACTTGTAAAAACAAACAAGAAGCACGAAAAACTGAAATTCAATTCAATAATTACGTTTTTTTTTCGTCCAGTGTTGTTTAACTGTATATATGGTTAAGTTTAATTTTTGTGGTGGCGGATAAACTGTGCAAATATTATATAAAGTACAATGTTTATGTACAACTTCTGTTTAAAGATGTACATATACATTGTACTTTCTATATATGTACAACTTCTGTTTAAAGATGTCCCGTGCGGGGCCCGGGTGGCGAATAGGCCCGCAGCAGAGCCTAGCTTGTCGTAAGAGGCGACTAAGGGTCTTTGGATTCTGATGTCAGGTCAGTGCTCAGCCCACAGAGCGACCAAGTGTGTACCCTAGGTAGCTGAATAGGGTGGCCCTCGTTCGCGGGGGTTGTCAGGTCTATAATACGGAAGCCCTGACCGCTGACCATAGTGGGCCAACGTGTTTGGAGAGTGCCACGCTTCATGCACGTAAAAGACCCCTTTGTGGACCGCCAAGTTGTGCACCACATAGGCTAAATTTTCCGCCCCTACCCACCTCTCCCCTTTTTCCTGTGGTTCTTCAAAATTTACCGGTCCTTTGTGTCCCACCCCATCCCCATATTTCATTTATCATCATCATTTCATGTTCATTTTATCATTTTTTCATGTTCATCGCCTGTAAATAACCTATATAGCGTTGCACGGGCGTAAAACACCAACTCACTCACTCACTCACTGTTCAAAGATTGATTTTATTCATGAAACATTTTGGGAGCGAGATCATTTAAGTTTAAGTTTGATTTTTAATCTGGCTTTGTTTGTTATAGGATATGCTGGTGGAGGCCGTTACAACGAGGAAGGATCAGCAGCAGAACCTGTCTGTTTACCTAAAGACCCCGAATTCAACAAGACATCGGGAACCGACACTGGTCGTATGTATGGTGCTGAATTTGATAATACGTTCTTTGAACCAAATAGTATTAGACAAGACGTTACCTGTGCTGTGTGTAGAACTACCTTCTCCACCAGTGTCATAATGATCCCGGGAAAGACCAGCTGTCACACAGGCTGGAGGCGGGAGTATTACGGATACCTTGCCTCTGGTCACTATAATCATTCATCAGCTAGTACCTACGTTTGTGTAGACATTAATCCGGAATACGTTCCTGAAGGTTCGGCATGGAACGGTTTAAGTAAACTGTTCTATGAAGTTGTTGCCAAGTGTGGTGTACTTAAATGTCCACCGTATCATGATGGGTATCCTCTTACCTGTGTGGTTTGCTCCAAATGAAATTATTTAGCTTTTCTAGACATTTAGATCGCCGTTACATGTATACTATGTAGAATGAACATTTACGGATATTCTTTATTCACGCAACTGTCATATAGAATTATTTGTACTTTTTAAAATCATAATTATTTTAATATTGATTGTTTAATATTCTTCGTACTCAAATATTCAAAATAAAATTATAATATATTTAATTTAACAATAAAATGAAATAATTGTGTTTTTTTCTAAATAAAATCATATTGATCATACATGTACTGATTTTGTGTCCACTTTAGATCATTGTTTTCATTATAATATTGAAATAAGTTTTTTTTAATTCCAGAACCATCCTGATAGTATGTTTTGATAATATGTAAATCAAGTAATTATTATAATATTTTTAAAACACAATACAAAAAAGACGGTTATAAACGGTTAACTTGGTTATTTTAAGAAATTTCAAATCACATTAATAATATATTATTTTGTACTTTTATTTTATAATTGTATACTCTCATTCATCTAAATAATTGAGAATAAATTAGATTTACTGTAAATGTGCCTGTTCTAAGCCAGGAATCTTTAACAAAGCTTTTGTTTGTATTTGTCTCTTTTGGTGTTTTTATTTCTTCATTAAGAAGGGGGTCTATCTTTGACTATTTCATGATTGGACTTCAATCATATACATTTTATTTAGACCTTTGGTCGATTGCAGAGCGGTGAGCAGCGCCTTCTCTCCTCGTTGAAGTTGTCCGTCTGTCCGTCCGTTAACTTTTCTTCAAAGATCTTCTTCTCTGAAACCACTGAAGGGATTGCATTGAAACTTGGTATACTTGATCTTTAGGATGTCCTCTACCAAGTTTGTGAATTATATACATGTCGACAAACCAACATGGCCGCTGTTGCTAAAAATAGAACAGGGGGGTCAGACCATTGTTTTTGGCTTATAACTCGAAAAGTATAAGAGATAGAGACAATCCGAAGCAACCCTCCTTGTTCAGCATCAAAAGCTCTACGAAACTCTCCATTGAGTTGAAGTTGTGAAACGACTCCTTATAGGAGTTATTGCCCTTTAATCATCAAAATTGACCATTTTTTTCAGTTTTTGGACAATATCTTGAAAACCTTTAGAGCTAGAGGAAAAGTTAGCACTGCAGAATTGTTAAGCTCATTGAGATCTACAAAAATGATTTCAGTGTCAAAATTGTCAGATCAACCGTTTAAGAGTTATTCCCCTTTAACTGTTTTTTTCCATTAATTTACACTGATTTTCAAAAATCTTCTTCTCTGAAACCACTGAAGGGATTGCATTGATACTTGGTATACTTGATCTTTATGATGTCCTCTACTAAGTTTGTGAATTATATACACGTTGACCAACTAACATGGCCGCCCTTGCTAAAAATAGAACAGGGGGTCAGACCATTGTTTTTGGCTAATAACTCGAAAAGTATAAGAGATAAGGAAAATCCGAAGCAACCATCATGTTAAGCATTAAAAGATCTACAAATCTCTCCATTGAGTCAAAAATGTGAAACGATTCCTTATAGGAGTTATTGCCCTTTAATCATCAAAATTGACCATTTTTGCAGTTTTTGGACAATATCTTAAAAACCGTTAGAGCTAGAGGAAAAGTTAGCATTGCAGAATTGTTAAGCTCATTTAGATCTACAAAAATGATTTAGGGTCAAAATTGTCAGATCAGCCATTTAAGAGTTATTCCCCTTTAACTGTTTTTTTTCCATTAATTTTAACTTTCAAATTTCCAAAAATCTTCTTCTCTGAAACCACTGAAGGGATTGCTTTGAAACTTGGTACACTTGATCTTTAGGATGTCCTCTACCAAGTTGGTGAATTATATACATGTCGACCAACCAACATGGCCGCCATTGCTATGGTCCTTATAGGATTTATTGCCCTTTAACTGTCTTTTCTATTAATTTAAACTGATTTCCAAAAATCTTCTCTGAAACTACTGAAAGGATTGTTTTGCAGCTTTGTATTCTTGAAAGTTTGTGAAATTATTCAAACTTTGGCATAAGAGATCAGTTGAGCGATTCAGGCTCCTGGGAGCCTCTAGTTCTAAATTACCGCTTGTTATATGGGTTGTGTCGCATACACGTATTCCACTTCTCATTTTTTTCTATTTTAGTACAGTAGGTGTTGTAACAAAACAAACACTACCAAACGGGGATGGTCAATTTCAATCCAGAAAATGAGACAACAAGGCAGACAAAAATATTGTGATGGTTTAAACTCTTTCACCCAGCTTCAATGCTTAAACTTGTAAGCGTTTTGTTTTTATTGCCAATAATAAGAATAAGAATAAACAAGGAATCTGTGAGCTACTGCTCACTCAGTATACCCCAACTACCCCAAGATGAACTATGTCGGTAAACAGGAAGTAGATATCCAACAGACCTAATTTCAATACTCGCAATAAAGAACCTCATAGTAAAGCCATACACATAATTTCAAGTCACTGTGATATGTAATTTCTGAGAAAATTCGTCGAAATTTTTCAACAACGGACCAGTAATGTTGAAAGTTGGCTGAGTTGGTAAACATGAAGGAGATATCCAACAGATCTTATTTCGGTTCACGCTATAAAGGACCTCGCACTAAACTTATATACCAAATTTCAAGTGATGTGATATGTAGTTGCTGAGAAAACTGTTACGAAAAGACGGACGGACGGAATGACGGACAATGGTAAACCAGTATACCCCCTCTTCTTTAAAGCGGGGATATAATTAAATAAATGGGATGTAATTGAAAAGAATATAAAAAAAAATGATTTCAAAACGGTATTCCTCTTAAGAACACAGAGTGGATACCTAAAAATAGACTGATTTTGTAAATCCAAAGAGTACATACGTCTTTCGTTCATAGCATTTGAACGTGAAACAATGCAACATTTATGATGGCATCAACATAAGATGGAAGCATTCTTACACCAATTTTATTTTCAGAACGACAGGTAATGTATTTTTGGCCTGCTGATCGAATATATGTTTGCATATCCGGCGCATCGTTATAATAGTAAATTGTTACAAATACCGGGAATTGATCTTGAAGACTTCAGTGCTTCAGGTAGCGGTTATTGACCAACTGGTCCAATCACCGCCTTTCACACTCAGGCACATAACATACAGAAATAGATGCCGTGGGAAAAATGTATTAACGTTATTTCGATATGTGTTATAATAGATATGGCGTCCATTAAATGTTAGTTTGTCAAAGGGTTTTATTTTGTTTTCCTTTACCGAATTTGACAGATGCTGATTTGTCATAGAGTTTTTTTATACCACTTGCAAACAAAGTTTAGGGGGTATATTGGAAATACCCTGTCTGGCTGTCTGTCTGTCCTTCCGTCTGTCTGTCCGCCTGTCCAAATAACTCGAAAGCGCTTCTCCTCCTAAACCATTTGAAGAATTTTGTTGAAACTTAATTTGAAGGAAGTACATCATATGCAGATGTGCATGATGGATTTTGATTGCACTTGGACATATTTCGGGGAAGATAGTTGGACTTAGACATTATAACTACATTATTCAATGGGAGACCTCGTAAGCGCAACTTCTCCCAAACTGCATGAAGCATTTTAATGAAACTTTACATGAGGGAAGTACACCATACATGTATGTAAATATGTGTGAAGAATTGTTATCGCAATCAGACATCATTCAGGGGAGATAATTGGACTTAAGACTTTTCAAATAAATTATTCAATGGGAAACACGGTAAGCGCAACTCCTCCTAAACCGCTTGATGAATATTGATGACTCTTTACATGAAGGAAAAACATATATAAATGTGCATGAAAAAAATTCGCTCTTCAATAGCATTCAGAGGAGATAATTAGACTTAGACTTTTTAAATACATTATATTATACACTATTCAATCGGAGACCCCGTAACCACACCTCCTCCTAAACCCCTTGATGGATTTTAAAGAAACTTTACATAAAGGAAGTACAGTAAATGTTAATATGCATAAAGAATTTTCATTGCAATCAAACATCATCCAAGGGGGTAATTGGACTTGACTTTTCAAAAAAAAAATATTCAATGGGAAACACGGTAAGCGCAACTCCTCCTAAACCGCATAATGGATTTTGATGAAAATTTACATGAAGGAAGTACATAATATATACATGTACATGAAATTTTTTCATTGCTCTTGGATAGCATTCAGGGGAGATAATTAGACTTAGACTTTTTAAATACATTATAATACATTATTCAATGGGAGACCCCGTAAGCAAAACTCCTCCTAAACCGCTTAATGGATTTTGATGAAACTTTACATGAAGGAAGTACATCATCTGTAGATAAGCATGAAAAAATTGTATTGCTTTTGGTTATCATTGAGGGGAGATAAATAGACTTGAAATTTTTTTTACAGTACTGAGTCCAATATGAAGCGGGGTATCATTTGGTAAGCTCGCTCACAGTATTACTTGTTTTCTTTTGTCAGTGCTTATGTTGTTTTGATATAGGGTTTTGTTTTGTTTTCCTTTACCATATTTGACACAATGAAATGACAATTGGCAGCACGACTGGGGTGCTATAGCAAACAGGAACCGCTTACTCTTCCGGAGCACATGAGTTCATTCAAGTTACGACTTGAGTTCGCGTTGTTGATTTCTGTTCGGTTGATATTGTGCTTTATGTTTCATCGTGCTGTTTTTGTTCGTGTTTACCGGTTTTGTCGTTGTCCTTTCGAACTTTTGAAACTTGAATGCCCCATTGGTATGATTGGTGCCTCTTCCATTATCCGACTTCAAACCACAAACATGGAAGGCGAACAACCAAAATATTAGAAATGTTTTTTTTTTTTTAACAAATTTGAAATAATATCATTTGGTCACGATTGTATATATCTACGTTTGGTATACTAAGTACATCTTTTATTGTGCATTTGCATGATCTTTATCTTATAAAAAATCGAGCCATACTTCAATTAACCTGATTAAATTAGATCTATCAATTGTTCCCTACCGTCTCTAAATCGTAGATCTGAAGACATCAAATTCTACTTTATTTTGGGATTATCCTCTGGGATTATCTTAAGAAGTAATGCTTCCAAAATCGTGGAAGCTGCAATCTGATTGTGCAATCTAAAAGGTCATCAGAGCAGAAAGTAGAACGGAATGTCTTCAGATCAACCATGCAGTGACAGTAAGGAACAACTGATAGATTTGATCATAATCAGATTGTGTTTAAAACAACCATAGGAATTTATGTTGACCATGTTTTTTTTTGTTGCAACACACCAATCGTTTTGCAAACGGTCACTTCCAATCTGAGACTGAAAGAATAGGACAAAACAAATCATTAAAATAGAAATTATACATTTGTCTACGAGAACTAACGTTTTACATAAAATTTCTTGGATGAAGACATCGATTGAAGAATAGGTCGGTTACATTTGTTTGTAATCTTGTGCACAGTCTCCTGTCTGTGGTTGCTGATCTCTTTCTTTCACTTTGTTAATATATAACACTATGTTTGTGATTCGTCTCTGTTGATGTTTTTTTTCTCTCTCTTAATTCAGGAACACAAAGCATTGCTCTTACTCAAAACGATCCCTATTTACATTTCTTTTAAAATGCCTGAACCAAGTCAGGACTATAGTGTATTGACATTAGCAATCATTTGATCTTCTTATCACAACATTCTCGAGAAAGACATTAATCTGATTAATTTATTCACAGCAGCAATTCCTTAAGATATTTTATGTACCGTGCACTGGACAGTTAAACTAATATTGACCATATTGTAAAGTAAGTATTACTATTGGGAAAGTCTGACCATTCTGCACGTGTTATCTATCATCTTCCTTCAGCATGCATTGTATCATGAATTCAGTCTTAGTAAATGTAGACTAGTATACAGACGTTATTATTTTATTCTGTTAGTGTAATAGTTTGAACCCACAAAAATGACTTAAACATTAAAATACACAAAAAGGACAATTGCGATCTTCAATTTCTCTAGTATGTCTTTGCCTTGTTTTGACTTTGCTTCTTGGATATATCAGATTAATCACTCCAGTTTTGTTGTTTTGTTGTTACCTTTATTTTCCGCTCTCGTATAACCTAAATGAACTTGCCAATAAATTTCTTACATTATTTGGCAAATGAAATTTCCGTTGTTCAATTCAAAATTGTTTAAAACACCAGGTTTCTTTCCAAGTACTGCACATGGTCGATATCCTCTGTGCTTAATTTGACTTCCCTGTTCGAACCTTTGGCTTTGATGAGTGCTTTTCATTCATTAGTTTTGGTTTTTGGCCTTCCAGTTTTTTTATTTAAATGCTGCTGTTGAGAGGTTAATTACTTCTTGAACTATCGATATACAGCATAACTAATCAAAACGTTTAATATTAATACCCCTTTTGTTATTGTATTCAATTTATTGATCTGCATTTAATCTAAATCTTATCATATTTGTTAGGGTCCCTCTTATGACTTTCCAAAGATTAGTGCATGTAATCTATAATCTTGTGTGGTTTGGATTAACGACCTTTTCGACGCACCTATGTCATATATTTAGGGCGGTTAAGATAAACAAGAACAGCACGAAGAAACACAGAACATAAACAACCATAATCCATAGATTTAATATAATTATAGTAATAATACTTTTGCAATCTTTAAGTGGGCCTTAACGTACGTCCGAGTGTACGTAATCAGTTTTGAGATCCTCTTACGAGTAAGTATCAATCGATAGTGTATAATATGAATGTGTGCTTTGCATTTTTTCCTGTCTTCGGTTTTTTTGTATTTTTGTGGTTTTTTTTGTCTGTTTCATTGTCTGTTCTCGCCCATGTTTACTGGTTTTGTCATTTCGGACTTTTGTCATTCGGATGCCCCATGAGTACCTCTGCTTCTTAAAGGTTACACAATGAAAATGGTTTAAGCGAAACGACTTTACCTGAAATTTAGCAAATTACCAAGTCTAGATCTTTGACATTGCTGTATATTTTTTTTGGAAATTTAAAAACTTTTGTTAAATGCTTTTCTGAACAGTTTTGAGATGTACATTCAGCAAGTTTGTTGTTGTTTTATTTTTTATTTATGCAATTTTCAACATTAAAGTATATATGAGACCAACCTGATGGCTCAAAAATATCATGATACCATATAAGTTTTTTTTTTCGCGGGATCTAAATTTCGCGGATTTCTAAAAAAAATTGAAGATCTTTTTTTTGCGGAATTCAATTTTAGCGATTTCCAATATACAAGTATATACTGTACATATGCTATTTACGAAATTTTATTCTCGCGGGATTTAATTTTAGCGAGTTGCAAACTATCGCCCTATAGTATGAAAACTATTGCAGATAGAGAAAATTTGTTGCTTGCTGAAATGTTCAGCTCAATTAGCTCTTCAAAAGTCTTCATAGGGTCGAAGTTGCCAGATGACCCCATATAGTGGTTACAGCCCCTTAAAGACAAAAAATAGTGTTTTTGGCCTATAGAATGAAAACTATTGCAAATAGAGAAAAGCTGTTGTTTGCTTAAATGTTCAGCTCATTTAGCTCTACAAAAGTCTTCATAGGGTCGAAGTTGCCAGATGACTCCTTATAGTGGTTACGGCCCTTTAAAGGCAAAAATAGTGTTTTTGGCCTATAGAATGAAAACTATTGCAGATAGAGAAAAGCTGTTGCTTGCTAAAATGTTCAGCTCGTTAAGCTCAACAAAGGTCTTCATAGGGTTGAAGTTGTCAGATGACCCCTTATAGGGGTTACGGCCCCTTATAGGTAAAAAATTGTGTTTTTGTCCTATACAAAGAAAACTATTGCAGATAGAGAAAAGATGTTGCTTGCTTAAATGTTCAGCATAATTAACTGTTCAAAAGTCTTCTAAGGTCAAAGTTGTCAGATGACCCCTTAAAGGGGTTATGGCCCTTTAAAGGTGAAAAATAGTATTTTTTGCTTAGGAATGAAAACTATTGCAGATAGAGAAAAGCTTTTTATTGCTTAAACATTCAACTCATTTAGCTATACAAAAGTCTTCAAAGGGTTGACATCAAAACCAGGTGAGCGATTCAGGCTCCTGGGAGCCTCTTGTTTGATTTGTGTGGATTTTTCGAAAGGCAAATCGGTGGTTGTTTTGTTTTATTTTGTGAGTTTCTCTGTAACTAATTACAGTCTTCAGTGTATACCGGTTTTGGCCCTGGTTGTGCTTTGTGTAACTACCGGACCCAAAGATAGCAATGGAAGATGGAGGTTTGGCGCGCCTTAAAACCTAGATCAACCCACCAATTCTTTTGAAATGCCTTTACCAAGTCAGGACCATTGCTATCTTCATTTGTTTCAGTATATTAATCATGTTTTGTCTTTTCTCTTGAACATCAACATTGATTCTTCAAGTTCGGAAATTTTGTTACTATCTCTAATTGATTTGTGTTTATGTTTCGAAATGCAAATCGGTGGTTGTTTTTGTTTTATTTTGTGAGTTTCTCTTTAATTAATTATAGTCTTTAGTGTATACACGTTTTGTCCCTGGTTGTGTTTTGTGTAACTATCGGACCTAAAAATAGCAATGGAAGAGGGAGGTTTGGCACGCCATAAACCTAGTTCGGAAATTTTGTTACTATCTATAATTGATTTGTGTGTATGTTTCGAAATGCAAATCGGTGATTGTTTTATTTTTTATTTTGTGAGTTTCTCTTTAATTATTTATAGTCTTTAGTGTTAACAGGTTTTGTCCTTGGTTTGTTCTTGTCGGACTGTAGCTTTTTTAGTGTCCATTTGTTAATCTACATTTTTTTAACTTAGCATCCCTGATATGTCATCAAAAATCTGTTGTGTTTTGTGTAACTACCGGACCTAAAGATAGCAATGGAAGAGGGAGGTTTGACACGCCATTAACCTTGTTCAACCCACCAATTCTTTTGAAATGCCCGTAACAAGTCATGACCATTGCTATCTTCATTTGTTTCAGGATATTTATCATGTTTTGTCTTTTAAATTCTCTTGAACATCAACATTGATTCTTCAAGTTCGGAAATTTTGTTACTATCTCTAATTGATTTGTGTTTATGTTTCGAAATGCAAATCGGTGGTTGTTTTTGTTTTATTTTGTGAGTTTCTCTTTAATTAATTATAGTCTTTAGTGTATACACCTTTTGTCCCTGCTTGTGTTTTGTGTAACTATCGGACCCAAAGATAGCAATGGAAGATGGGAGGTTTGGCTAACCTTAAAACCTGGTTTAACCCACGCCTGTACCAAGTCATGACCATTGCTATCTTCATTTGTTTCAGGATATTTATCATGTTTTGTCTTTTTTTCTTGAACATCAACATTGATTCTTCAAGTTCGGAAATTTTGTTACTATCTATACTTGATATGTGTGTATATTTCGAAAGGCAAATCGGTGGTTGTTTTGTTTTATTTTGTGCTTTTCTCTTAAATTAATTATAGTCTTTACAGTAAACAGGTTTTGTCCTTGGTTTGTTCTTGTCGGACTGTAGCTTTTTTAGTGTCCATTCGTTAATCTACAATTTTTTTTAACTTACCTGTAGCATCCCTAATAAGTCATCACAAACTTGTTGTGTTTTGTATAATTACCGGACCCAAAGAAACATGTCTAGCAATGGAAGAGGGAGGTTTGGCGCACCTTTAAACATAGTTTTACCCACCATTTCTTTTGAAATGCCTGTAATTGCGATCCACCAATTCTCCGGTATGACTGATTCAATTTTGTCATTTTCTCTGGACTATGAGATTGATCATTCAAGTTCGGTAGTTTTGTTATTACCTTTATTTACGAACAACAGGTGGTGCCTAAAATACAGAAAAAGAAATGAGTACCATTTTACAGCTAAGATAACTACCAATTTTTCATTTTTTAAAGCATCTTACCAGTAAAGTGTTTGGCCGATTTGCCTTTGTCATTACTTTTATGCTATTTTGTTGATAATTTTCATTTTTGATAATGTCTTTCAATTATTTTTTTCTACCATATTGGTTGGTTTAAAGGAAGATAACTCTACATGACCTTACAAATATATTCACACATGATAATTTCCCTTTGCATGTAAAAGATGATAAAGAGAATCTGCTGAGACATTTAGTGTTTCAATACTAAAATACATTTTATTCGTTTATATGAATTGATTTGAGTATTACAACACAAGTAAAAAAGCTCCATTTTCAAATGCAGGTATAGATACATGCATTTCATTTAGACCATGGGCCAATTGCAGAACCGCGAGCAGCGCCAAATAACCTCGTTGAAGGCTGCTGGTAGTTGTCCATTGTGGTTTTTCTGAATTGAAGCTTGATTCTGGGCTGTGTCCCGTACACTTATTACACATCTCATTATTTTCTATGTATCAACAGGACATTAAAAAAACAAATATCAAAGTGCCAATGACAGTTGATAGTCTTAAGCCCAAGTAGAAATAAACAACAATAAAACAATCACACAATTTCATGGGAAAAACTTGGAAAATGTGTTAAATTGTTTTTTTATAGTTGTCATTTTTATTTCTATATGCAAATATCATCATTTCTAATTCAAGTAGATCCCTTATCAGCTGGTTCTAGTCTGGTTAGGTTAATCACTAAGAACTTATTAAGGGCATTTATTCAGTGGTGTTTAAAATAATTTCATCTAGAATAATTTCTTCTTGTACGTTAGAAAATGAGAGCCACTTAAAACATTTTTATTCGTGCAATCATATCTTAAATAGATAAGATATTTTATTGATTTCAGAAGTATATTGAAGTACCATAAAGAAAGTACATTATAGTTATCAAATAAGTAATTAAGACTATATATTATTATACTGTATAATTAAGTTCTAACTGCCAGCACCTTCCTGTTAGTATATATTTATGAGGTAGATATTATTATTTCAAACAAAATGAAATCACAGTTATATTACACTTGTACTTGATTCATAATTTTATGATTTCTTTTATGCTGCAATGCATATATTCTTAATTACTATAACTGACATTTTAAATGTGTCTGCCCTAAGCCACGAATCATTAACGAGGCTTTTTGTTTTGTCTTTTTAATGTTTCCTGTTTCTTGTTTAAGAAGAAGGTAAATTTTTGACTATTTCAGGACTGGAATTCAATTCTATGCATTTCATTTAGACCTTGGGTCAATTGAATAACTGAGAGCAGCGCCTACTAGTCTCAATGAAGGAGATATTGATGACTGCAAGGGTTTAAACTTTTTCACCTAACACCTTTATTAAACTTGTATGCATTTTGTTTTGAATGGAAAATAATAAAACTAAATTAAACAAGTGCTGACTGTGTTGGGGATGCCCAACACAAAAATGTCTCCCAAACGAACCCATTTTTGACATCATATTCTGGTTCGCCATCTTCAAAAACCCCTACATACAAAATTTTGTCGAAATTGAAGCATTTTGACGATTTTGGCATTTTCGGGTCCCAAAAATCACATTTTCGCAAATAACTCGAAAACTGTAAATATCAGCCTCCTACGCACCTAGGTTACCGAGATATTGCAATGTCCTATATTGTGAACTTTCGCTAATTACACGGAAACGGCGGCCATTTTGAAAATTTCGAAATGTCCGAACACAACTTCAGTTACCCATCTACCATCATACAATGTTTCGTGCAAATCCATTTAGGCGTTTAAGAGAAAACTACCGGAAACGTTCATGGCGGGGAGAAAGAAGAAAAAGAATGATAATAATAAAGAAGAAACGGAGTAAAAACAATATGTCTCCAAACTTTCGTTTGGGAGACACAATAAACTGAATAAAATAAATCGATATTAATCTTAAAAACACAAAGAATATATTTATAAATCAGACTAGATTTGCAAACGTCAACGAGAACATGCATCTTGCATGCCTTTTTGAATGCAAAACATTGGGACATTAATGTTGACATTAGAATCAAATGGAATAATTCTAAAACTTATTTTATTTTCGGAACGTCAGTTATTGTATCGTTTACCTGCTGATCGAATGCACGGAACACCGTAAAAGTAAAACGTTCGAAATATTTGTTCTAGAAGACTTTGGGGTTTCAGGTAGCGATTATTGACCAACTGGTTTACACCATTTCCCACTCAGGCCCATAACATACAAAGAAAGATGCCGTGGGAAAAATAAATTAACATGTTTTTCCAGATGTTTCATTTTTCAAATGGCGTCAATCAAATGTGAATCAAAACGGAAAACGAAAATATTTGTGTGTTTTCGATCTTTTTTTCGTTTTTGCATAACGAAAAGGAAAATATTGTTGTTTTTTTTTTCATTTTCGTTTAGAAATTTGCAAAACAAAAGAAATACATTTTGCTATTTATTTTTTTCTCAATTTTTTTTAATGTTTAAAACGAAAATCAAATATACATTTCTGTGTTATAAGTTTTTGGTTTTGATTTAAAAAAAAACGAAAATATTCAATCTACTTTTGTTCTCAATTTTTATTTTGCAAAATGAAAAACGAAATTTCATGTTTTTCAATTTCCATTGTTTTTAGGGACGGACCATTTAACTGACTGGGGGGGGGCTTGTTTTTTTGTTTTGATCATAATTTTTTTTGGCGCGCAGAGCACGGACAAAATATTTATTTTTCGAAGGCGTCGCGACAGAATATTTTTTTTCATTATCAGCATTATTTTTATAGCAGAAATCCTTCTTCAGAATATTTTTTTTTCTTACCATCAGCTGCGAAAATATTTTTTTTTATCAAAAATAATTTTCAGAATATTTTTTATTTAGGAAAAAACAAAGCCCCCCCCCCCCTTTCAAGTTAAGTGGTCGGTCCCTTATTTTCAAAACGAAAATTGAATGAACGTCAATATACACGGATCTACAGTGAACATGTCTAATCGAAAGAATATCAAGATCTGTTAACACAGTATAGACGATATTGAGATGTGGAATAAGTGTACGCGACACAACAAACATAAACAAACAACAATTAAAAAAATCACAACGGAAAACAGCAAGCAGTTTTCAACATGACCATAGGTCACTGCTTACCGTCTTGCATTGGCCCAAAACTGAAAATGCAATACAAAAGTGTATCGTTACCGTTGCATGAAGGCATATGTAACCATGTTATGTTGACGATAACAAAAACCAAGTTAAACGATAAGAATTTTAATTTTTAACAGCGTTAACGACTACATTTTAGTCAAAATTTCTCTTTTCCCATTGGTCAATTCTCGTTTGTTTACACGTTGCCTAACCGAGTTCACGATAACCACCGACTTCACGATCATAGGTTTACCCGGGTGTTGTTAAATTTACGAAAATTGAATTCAGACTACTTGTATTAAATGCAATAAATGCAAAATATGACAATTTGTGTGTTTGAAGTATTTTGTCAATTATAACAAACTTTGAATCTTAAAAGAAATAAATATATGACAGACACAACAAATGTACATATGTGCGTTTCTTAGTAAAAGAAATATTTTAGACCTCCCCTGTTAAAACCGGTATGTTAAACAAATATGAAAAAGTGATTAGTTAAAAATACAAATACATAAATTGCACCTACTTATTTGAAGTTAAAAACTATGGTCGGTCTTTTTACTTCAAACATCATCTAGGTACCGAAAGGATTAGAAAGTTAGAAATGACAACTTAAAAAAAAATCGTTTTAGTGTCCTTTGTTCTTAGTTTTGCTTTAACAAATACGTTTCTACTAGATGGACCTACTCCATCCACGAACACTGACCTTTCAGACAAACATTTCTTTACCTTAATGGATTTGCTTATGGAGGAAAAAAGAGCCCGACAACAATTAGAGGTATATGTGGCCCAGCTTCATAGAGAACTTGTGGCAAAAACATCCAATCAAACATCAGGTTTGGAATCCGGACACGGATGTACGGACTGCAATTTAAAAATTCAAAATTTGGAAAACGGTTATGCAAATTTGCAGCAGCGTTTGGCTAATCTTGAACAGGAAAATAGTGTCATAAAAACCAATAACAGTGAACTTCTCAAAAACTTTTCTATGATGCAGATGGAAAACACAAATATTAAAATCGAAACCAAAAATGTTTCCAATCATCTACAAATGGCACTGTCAGAAATAAATTCACTCAAACAGCTAAAATCTATTGATGAAATACAAACACTTCAGATGATTGAAAGGGACACCAAGACACTTAAACAACAGGTGAGCGCACTACAGAACACACAACTGGCTCGCTCCCAAGATTTTCTCGCCTTGTATAACCAAACCGTGGTTAACAAGGCAGAAACTGTGGCAATGAAAGAGGAGCTAATAAAACAACACAACCAATCTGTTCATGAGCTACGTAAGTACTTAAAAACAACAACCCTTACCTTGGTCGTTTAATTCACTGGTTTGCGCTGATTTTGTATTTATTTGATTTGTTTTTTTTATTATTTATCTTTCTTTGCTGAATATAAATGAAATTATTTTTTTAATCCTGTACAAAAGAAATGTTCTTGCCTGCTTCATTTTTTTTCTTTTTTATTTGTATATGTTACAGGGAATGTGTGTAATTATGGATTTCATGAAATCACTGGCCATTTGAGGGAATACAATCTTCATGTATTCCCTAAAATTTCTAGGGATTACACCTAATCCCTGTTTTTTTACATGTTTTCCCTGAAAGTTAAATTGAATAAAAATAAGATGTTTTTACTTCTTTTTGAAGGTTAAAACTTTAGATCTATTGGATTTATTTATTTATTACAACCAAAAAATGAAATTTACCATACTGCAATATGAAACAGTTAATGTATAATATTTCATTTTATGTATATATAAAAGATTTTTTTATGAATCTGGAATCTAATTTATTGCTGTTATTTTCATTTGCCTTCTGGAAATTACAGCATTATTGCTGTTATTAACGCATTTTTTCAAGTTTAGTTAAAAAGAGTTCTTTTATATTTTGCCTTTTTACTTATTTAGATGAACATCATTTCTGGGGGACCGACCATTTAACTTGAAAACGCAAACTTGGTGTTTTTGTGTGATTAGAAAATGTTATTCTACGCAAAGATCCGGAAAAAAATATTTTTACCCGTGTCATTGCAAAACATTTTTCTTATTATGTTAAAATATTTTATTCATCACAAAACAGCTTAAGGGTACTTTTTAAGGAAACAAGAAGAACCCCCTTCAAGTAAAATTGTCGTTCCCTTGACGTAGAAATTTGCATGAACTTGAAGCTGTAATCTCCTGCATAGGTTGTTCATATATAAGGAGTTCTTAAAGTATAAGAAACAAGAACGACATTGCTTTATCTTGGGACAAAAAAAAAACGAAATTCAACAAAATTATAAACTGACTTTTTTTTTTCATCAAGCATTACAATCTTAAGACATTTTGGGGGATTTTTTCCCTTATGTTTTATTATCATTTTAGGTTCCCTTTTCCATTTTACAATTATATTGTTTTGAATTTTATGTAAATGTTATTTGTTCTTGTCCATTAGGTTTGGTTTGGTTCGCATGTTTAAAATACATGTGCTAATTGTCGTTCAAGCAGGTCTGAGAATATCATAAGGTGTTCACACTGGAACCCTGATTTTTTTGTAAGAGAAAGGAGGATTTATGTGATAAAAATAAGACAGAAAAAAACTTAAATAAAAAAATCATTTTCATTTAACATGGTATAAAAATTAAATAATTAACTAAATATTTTAAAAATCCATCTTCCCTAGCCAAGGGTTACGATCCGCTATCTCTCATCTTCACCCTTGGCAGAACTAGAGGGTTTTTGTAATCTCAACATTTTATTTATCTCCCTTGAAGCAATATCTATTCAAAGTTGAAAAAAATATTTTTATATAGATGGTTGCAAAAATAGGAGATATTTCACTCCATTAACGAAATACAAAAAAAGGTTGTTTTGATAAGATTTGATTAAAAGTGCTAATATTTTTTGCAAAATTAATAATTATTTATTACCTTTGTAAACCCACATGTTTGTTAACACATTTTTTTTTAAAATGGAAATGTGGCAATTTGATTGGATGCAGCCAACTATTACTGCATCCAATCAGATGAAAGAATGTATGACCACAAAAATCCGCCTATATCTGCCAAGGGTGAAGATGAGAGATAGCGGATCGTAACCCTTGGCTAGCGAAGATGTTAAAAATCAAGCTACCAGGAAACTCAAAATAAACCTTGACGTTTTAAAACTTTAATTGCTGAATATTATGGCCATTTTAATAAAAAATGTCCCACGTTTAGCGAGGTAGATTAAGATGAGAAAAGTGAAACTTATATCCTTCATTAATTCAACTATATATATCTTTCCTGGTCATGTTGATAATTTCTACTGCAAAAAATAATAAAAACATATATTAGAAGTAATTATAAGATATATGAAACACAATGATAAGGATCATTAAATTATAGATTTTTGATTGAAATCATGCTATTAAACAATAGAATGCTAAGAAAAAGATTCAATTTGAAGTCTTTTTGAGGGTCAGGGAAAACGTGTAAACATGTGAAAAAATTAACAGGGATTTCATGTAATCCCTGGTAAAATTTAAGGATTACACGTTATCCCCAAGCGCATAATTTCTGAATTTCTAGGGTTTATAGGTAATCCCTAACTACACAAATTCCCTGTAACATAGACATTACACAGAGCTAAATTATAATCGTTTTGTTTGTTTATTTCAGAAACAACAATGAATACAAGTGTAGTAGAAATCAAAAGTGACATTAAAGGGCTTGAAACAAAGATAAAGCACGAGACACAGGATATTTCATCAAAATCTCAAATAACACTTAATAATTAAATGGTTAAAATATCATGATAGTTGTTTGTTTAAAGTTTTAGTTTGAGCATTTGTCAGAAATGTTGATAGAAGGACGTACAGACGAACAAAGGGAAATTTATAACGCAGAGTGCTTTAAATATTCACATTTTTTGTTTTGATTTTATTCTTTTATACGCACTCCCCCAAATAAAAATATGAAATAAATTAATTAAATAATATCTTTACGACCTCTAGATAAAACAATAATACCCCCTTAAAGATAAATGGTCGGTCTCTGAATCAGGATCGACGTCACTATCAGACACATAAAAACTTTATCTTAAAGTTCACAAAATGTTTCCACTAAACTGTCACGTCAAAAACGATGTCATTTCTAGGCATAACGTGAGGCTTGGGCTTATCAATTAGACCTCGGACGGTATCAATTCAAATGCTTTGTGGAAAACATCTACAAAAATATTCGGAGCGAATATTTCAATTTCCAAAAAAATGTACAAAATGATTTATAGTTTTGTTTGCAACACATTGCCATTCAAGCTTTACAAAAAATACATGGGTAAAGCACATTGCAAAACGTTTAAAACCTTACATACAAAATGTCATAGCACCTCTCCTTGCCTTATCATTAAAGACTTTTTTTGTTTTATGTTAAGGCAATTTAATATACTCATTTACTTATGTTGACTCGAGAAAAAGTTTTCACTTTACGTATTAATTCAAAACAAGCCAACCGTGCTAATGCAGTTTTTTTTAAATATTTTAGCCTGAGGTGCAACATACATCAGATGGTCAAGAACCCAATGTCCAAGTGATGCTGAGATGGTATATTCAGGTGAGTAAAGTTATGCATTTTGATTGCATAATGTGTTAAAACAGACGCTATTGTAAAAATATTAAGCAGTTTTAAAAGAAAAAAACACATTTCAATAGGACATTCGAATTTCAAAGGTATGAAATAACGCAGACAAAATCGGTTATAACAAATGAGAGCAGCACAACGAAACAAACAACATAAAACACAAGCACAACTGAACAGCAATCAACAACGAGAACTAAATTCTTATTTGGTACATTTTCATTAATATTTGTTCGTCTCGTGTGTTGTTTTATTTTGTTTTGTGTTTATTACTTGAATATCTCAATAATTCTTCCATTATAGTTGTTTTGTTCATCACTATATCATTTGTTATCTTCTTTGTATTTAAGGTAGATTTGATTAAAAAAAAGCTTTATGTCTCGATATTATTTATCTTTGTTTTAGGATATGCGGTTGGAGGAATAAAGGGTCAGCAGCAGAACCAGTCTGTTTACCAAAAGATCCGGAATTCAATAAGACATCTGGATCTGATGGTGGACGTATGTTTTGGTGCAAAATTTTATTCAAATGTATTTGCATCAAAAAGCTTTTACCAGGACGTCCCCTGTGCTGTATGTATAACGCGCTTCACCACCAGCGTGTTAATGATTCCGGGAAAGACCAGCTGTCACACTGGCTGGAGACAGGAATACTACGGCTACCTTGCTTCTGGGTATCATAGTCATAAGGCCGCGAGTGCCTACCTTTGTGTGGACATTAGTCCGGAATTTGTTTCCGAGGGTTCGGTATGGAACAGTTTAAGTTATTTGTTCTTCGAGGTTGTTGCGAAATGCGGATATTTTAAATGTCCGCCTTATCATCAAGATTATCCATTAACATGTGTAGTTTGTTCTAAATGAAATAAATTAGATTTTTCAGGGTTAGATTTTTGTATACATGCATTATATGCAAAATGAGCAAAAACACAATTTCTTTTTTTCTTCATGCAAATAACTATATAACCTGTTAAACAATAGATGCCAAATACAACAATTACAGAATATAGGTTTGGCATAATAGGACAACAGTATATATATTAAGAATTTATTAACCAACTAAGTATATTATTAGTCTATCTGCCCTTACTCAATGAAATGCAAAACAGGGCCATTACGAGAAAACAGGGCATTATTACAGGGACATTATGACCGAAAACAGGGCCATTATGGATGGAAACAAAATGGCCGACGTTATTCATTTCAGCATTAATTAATTTAAACAATATTACAGTTGAATAAAAAAAGTATTAAATCAATGTTAGCAATTGTGTTAAACTTCAATTTCTGATGATTAATCTATTGATTATGGCTTATACATGGTCTGTTGGTCTGTCAACAGTTTTATTGGCCATTTTATATTTCATAATTTGGTCGGTTTTTTTACCCTTAAAGTTTCCTTATATTTTCTTTTTTACGCTAATCATACATGCTAATAGATTTATTTTCTAAATAAGGTATTTAATAAAAAAATCCTGTTATCAAATAAACAAAGTATAAAATGGTTTCCTGAAGATAACATTATATACAATGTACCGATCCTGTCTGTTTCTGTCAAGTTTCTTAAAAGTTTCCTTATATTTTCTTTTTTACGCTAATCATACATGCTAATAGATTTATTTTCTAAATAAGGTATTTAATAAAAAATCCTGTTATCAAATAAACAAAGTATAAAATGGTTTCCTGAAGATAACATTATATACAATGTACCGATCCTGTCTGTTTCTGTCAAGTTTCTAAAAACCTTCTGCATGTCAATAGTTTGAATAAAATATTGATATGCACAAAATGATCTAAATCCTGACAAACTTTAAAGATGTTTACATGTCAGTTTGCTGTCTGCTGATGGGGGAAACTTTAGTTTGGGGACAGAAATGAGTTGTAATTTGGTATACGTAACTAAATCAAATTATAATGTCCACAACAACTCGTCCCTAAAAATATTGAACTACTTAATGGGTTGTAATTTGATAACTAATCAACAAATCAAATTAAATCAAACTAATGATATTTTGTGTTTCCATGTTTTACATGCTGTCTGTTTTAGTCCCGTTTCTGTTGGTGTTTACTGGTTTTGTCTCTGCCCTTTCGGACTTTTGATATTCGGATAATTAACCCATTGGTACCTCTCTTCTTTCAGCTTGTTTAATCCACTAAAGGATTACAAAGCAAAGCTCTGCGACAAAACTTGAAAAAAGGAACCTATGGGGTATCCGATTGTCAAAAATCCGGAAGGGCTGAGACAAAACCAGTAAACACCAAACAGAACAGGACAAAAAGACGATCCTGTTAAACACGGAAACTCAAACTGCATACAATTTATTGAGAGAGCAACCGACGAGCAACATAACCCTGTGTGAGCAATTGTTGTGTCAGACGTAGGGCTCTGCTTAGTCCCAGAAACTCTGGAATAATGAGTCAATTGAGATACGGAAACTCCTTAAGCTGGAGAGGATGGAATGTTGCTACACAAGAAGGGAAAGTTGAGGATTGGACATTTTAAGTCATCACGTTTATCATTGATCTTTGTTTAACGTTTTCTTTGAGTCAATATCAGGAAGAAGATATTTATTTTAAGCATACTTCATAGAATCCGTAGTGTCCTTTATCACAGAGTCCTGAGGACATATAAGATGGAGAAAGTAACAAAATCTAGAATTGTTCAGTAAAAAACATCATCAATGTAAAGTAAAGTGAGATTAAAAGGAAATACAAGTCTACGATCTTTTTTGTCTAGAAGTAAGTGTAAAAAAACAGATCAGCAAGCAAAGCTGAAAAGTTAACGCCATTGAAATCCCTATTGTTTGCTGAAAAGCACGTCTACCAACTGAAACTGAAGAAATATGTTGTAAATGAGAAATATGGGCATGCCATATTATTTGGTCTTTGTTAAATCTGTTCTTTTCCTGAGACTCATTGATGACAAAATTGGTCTTTGTATAATCGACCATTAGATATTTGAACCTGCGTTTTCTATTCTTTTTGACAAAGCTGTGTTTAATCAGTTGTGCAAATCGCCAATCCTGCTGTACATTTGGAACAGAAGTGTAAAATGGGGAGAAAACGAAAGTTTTGATGCTGTTACAAGATTAAACTGATTACGAGTTAAAAAACATTTCAGGATCCACATTTGATTGACATCATTTCTAGAATAATATCAATCGTAATATTTTTGAGGCTGGATTTTATTGTCGTAAATATTGTAGTCAACAGAGCTGAAAGAGGTTTAGTGTTACATTTGGATGACCCTGCAATGAAAGGTCCTTTGTATGGATTTTAATGTTATTTAGGAATCCAATGCAAGGATGGAATGTCATCATTATTGACACGAACCTAAAGGCCGAAGTAGGATATAACATATTTGTGTCAATAATTTTCTCCTTAGACAGTGTTGTAGCTGTGTAGGTGGTACAACAAACCCCTTATTCAGCTATCAATAAGTAAATGTAGTGTTTCTTGCACACAAAAATGACGTATTTGGTGCAACAACATTTTTAACATGTAATGTGGACAATGTTTTAGCAACATAAGCGTTGCTACAAAAATGAAGTTGTCTTAGTGCTCATTCAGCCTTTCAAAGAATTGATTTTTTTTCAAAACTACTGACCTCACAGCTTTAACTCATTCTGACAAAACGTCACTTTATTTCTCCTGTTCTTTCGAGGCCCATTATCTGAATTATTTCAAAACTAATTCTCCATTTGGTTCGTCTTGGCTTACGATATTTAGCATCACCAGAAACCCAGGGGTTCTTCTCTCGCTAACTTATTCATTACCACTGTGTCATTTCGCAGGCTTTTGTTCATTTGCACATTCTTGATATGATTTTAACTTCATTAAATTTCATGTTAAAGTTGCATAAGAATAATGTAATGCGACCAATAAAAAGGTTCGATACAAAGCGATCAAAAACGAGGTACATGTATTTCACGTGTAAAAGCCCAGGGATGATGAATAAGTGAGCAAGAGAAGAACTTTATGGTTTTCGAGGATGGATATATATAGGTCCTTTAGGAAAACATCGCAAAGTAAGTAATTTTTAACAGTGTTGAACTCACCAGTGATAGCTTGGCCAGAGGGACTATAATTAAATGAAATTGAAAGAAAGGAACGATTGTCTTTACTGTTTTGTCAGGGACTTTAATAGATTTGAATAAGCGGTTGTAACCGATACCAAGAAAGATAGCGGCGAGTCTTTGAATGTTTGACTTTGGGTCAGTGACTGTATTTTCTAGACATTCTCTGTACAAAATATTGAGTTTAGAAAGGGAAATATAATACTTCCAAGACATGCACAAACTGTATCTAGACAAAATGTTTAACTAAAATGTCACGTCAGTAGAATAATACAGTCCCCTCTAAGCATTACGCGCTGCTGTAGGCTTATCTTTAAGACTAGGGACGGTATGAGTAGAAATGATTCGTGGTAATCATTAGCAAAAATATAAGCGAATATTTCAGTTCCCTTAACAACATTAGAGCATGATTTAAAATTCCATATCGCCATTCTTCGTGTTTATATCTTTTTCCAAATATACATGGTAAACCAATTACATGTACAACACTTTCACTAGGTAATATACAACATGTCATAGCAGCTCTAACTACCTTATCATTTCTAAAGACTTTTTATGTTAATGCAATTTTATATACTCATTTATTTATATCTAGTCGAGAAAAAGTTTTCGTTTTACGTATTGATTCAAAACAAGCATACCGTTATGATCTTTTTTTAAATTTATGCCCGAGGTGCAACTTACGTAAGATGGTCAAAATTGCATTGTCCAGGTGATGCTGAGCTGGTATATTCTGGTGAGTCAAGTTGTACAGGTATTGCATAATGGTGTTAAAACAGACGCTAATGGTGTTATTTGACACAACTTCAAAAGAAGCAGAGGTACCAATTCGGCATCCGTATTACAAAATTCCGAACTGGCACAGACAAAACCACTAAACCAGTAAACACAAACGCGAACAACGCAAAGAAACAGACAACATAAAACACAAACTCAAATGAACAGCAATCAACAACGAGAACTTATTACAAATTCTATACATTATCATTTATGTTTGTTCGTCTCGTGTTGTTTTACTCTATATGTTGATAAGATTTTTTTATTATTATTATTTGGATATCCTTATGATTCTTCCGTTTGTTTTTGTCGTGCTGTTGAACGCGAAATCATTTGTTATCGTTTTCGTTTTTAAGGTGGTTTTATAAAGCTTTATGTCTCGATATTCTTGAGCATGATATGATGATTGAGGAAGGTACGATGAAGCAGGATCAGCAGCAGAACCAGTCTGCGTACCAAAAGACCTAGAATTCAACAAGACATCCTTATATGACAGCGGACTTATGTATGGTGCAGAGTTAACTTCAAATTTATTTGCACCAAATTGCAACTATCAGGATGTCCCCTTTGTTGTCTGAAGAACACGATCCTCCACTAGTATAATCATAATCCAGGGACTAACATTTGTTACACGGCTGGAGAAGAGTTTAACGGCTACCTTGATTCTAGTGACACTGGTCATTCTTCATTCTTCTGCTAGTGCCCACGTTTGTGTGAACCTAAGCCATGAGTTCGGCAAGGAACATTCATAGCAAGACTTTCTTTGAAGTTATTGCTAAATGTGGATCTCTGAAATGTCCACCTTATCATCTAGATTATCCATTAACATGTGTGGTTTTTTCTAAATAAAATCATGATTTTTTTTTCTCTTTACAATCCTTGTTACATGAATAAAACGTGAAATGAACATTTAGATGCATGTACATGTATTTGCCTGTTAGAACCTTTTATTGAAATGTTATACAGGAAATTGGTTTAAATCATTGCTAGACAGTTTTTGTTAAGTATACTTCATGCTTAACTTTAAAAATAAAATCACAATATTTATCAATGATACGTGTATGGTTTGTTTCGAATGCAATTATGGTGTTTTTTCCACTTAAGTAGCTACCATTTTGCTTGTGTGAAATAAAGAAATAATATTTTAATAGTTTTCCATTCCATTCAACTTCCTTGCCATTAAGAAGGCAAATGCAATATAGGATGAAATTAAACATAACAGAAGTTTAACCAATTTATAAAACAAATGAAGTTCCAAAACTGATTAAAATACATGTTCGACGACCAAACAAGTGTTTGAAATTATTATTATTATTATTTATTATTATTATAATTATCATTTTGTTTGACAACTAATCCACATGTATTGGTGATTGACAAACTAATTACACAAGCAATGTCGATAGAATTTAAAATGAAAACATAGATTCAGACTATAAATTTTGCTGGTAAATTTATGTTTGCTAAAAATGCATATTTCGAAGACTAACCTCTCATCATTTGAATTTCAAACAAATACAATGGAAAGTTAATAATCATAGATATAAGTCTTACATCAAATTTACAGAAAAAAAACAAGTAATTGATCAAAAAGGTCGTACATTTGTAGATTTACTTTTTATTTCACAATTCATTTCATTGGTTGCGTTCTTTCCTTAGAACCTTTAGTTTGATGAATATATAATATATCATATATTTCCAATAGTTGATTGCCCCTTTAGTAAACTTTTGTTTGTTTTATGCAGAAAATAGCTTTGTTCTAGTATAAACAATTTATAAGTTTATCCACTTTCATTCAAGAAACGACAATTAAAAAAAGTTAAGTGTGTTAGCCACATGTCAAACCCAGAACGATTTTTGTAACTTTTTTAAAACATATTTCCAAAATATAAAACATGATTTTAAATTCGATAACATCTTTGTAATTCGCTTTTGTCAAGTGGTAATTGTTCAGCTTGAGAGGAAAGGGTTAGGGGTCAAGTCTCACACGGAAGCTGTTATCAAGTGGCAATTATTATGCCGTTAAATGCTTAGGATTATAGCGGTTTATTTGTGATATTTTAAAATAATGATCAAAATAAAACTAGGTATTTCGCTCAGAAAAAATACCATTGTTACTGCTTTTTGATATACATTGTAATATAATGTCTTAGAAAAGCGCGTATACAATTGTACTTAAATGTTGGACTGAATATTTTTCTTTTAAATCTAATGCATAGTCTATACTACGTCGAATCTAGAATTAATATGGGAACCCTTGATATTATGAGATGGTATAATACACTATTATTAAAAGAATGCATTTATTGCGGGAGTTTAAAAAACTGTTCCAACATATTTCATATGATGTTACAAATTTCACAAGTATAATAAAACTAATTTCGACATCTAGATATGTTACATACAACCTATAGCAAGTAAGAGAAGATATAATGTCAAAAATTTTAAGCGGCCTGGTCTTCGCAATGAAATTCGTGAAAAATCACTTGTCTTCATAAAATAAAACTAAAAACTCAAATTTCTCCCATGTATTACGAGTAAAATGAACAAGTATATATCTTGAAGTAAATCATTAAAAAGACAATAAATAAAGAAGATATATCGTCAAAAACTTTTCACATCGTCGCCTACGTAATAAAATTCGTAGAAACAACTATTTGTTTTCATAAAATAAAACTAAAAACTCAAATTTCTCACTTGTATTACAAGTAAAATGAACAAGTATATATCTTGAAATTAATCCATTCTATCATAGGATGTAACTTGTCAGCTTTGATATCAAAACAACTTTCATATTATTCTAAAACATTAAAAAGACAGGACCAGGTAAAATATAATTTTTCGTGAACGAAAAACGTGAACTACACCTACACCAACTAAAAGTTAAACAAAGCTCATTCATATTTTTCTTACTCACGAAAAGGGATGTATTCTTTTCAAAATACATGATTAGATAATAGAATGTAAAACAAGGGGCTGCACTTAGTCGTGCTAAGCATATCCCGACTCCACCATTCAGAAAACAGAAAGTATATAACTGAGTGACCTGGAAAAGAGATGCACGGTACAACTCATCATGCTTAAGCTGTGTACAAAATTAGAAATTAATCCGAGAAATCTGTTACGAAAAAAAATCCGTTGTTGTCGTCGTCGTTGTCGTCTGTAGACACATTGGTTTCCGTGCGATAACTTTTGTTGTAGTGGACCAATTGTTAATTTTCTTTTGATAAAATGTCCGTAATCACTAAAGGAAGGTTGGTATTGCATTTCTGGTTGCTGGCCCCTACCGTTGTTTCAAAATAAGAGGCCAAAAGTGGCTAAAATATGTGTATTGACGAAATTTCTGTAGAATAGTTAATTTTCATCTGATTTGAACCTTTCTTTTTTAATTGTATTCCTCGATCAATTCTGGTTACAAAATATAACAACAGTTTTGATGTATCTTGTACTGTTACATTGCTATTAGTGGTCAAAAAGGGGCCACACCCAAAAAAATCTACTTTTTTATTTGTGGTCCGGTTTTCAAAATCTTTTTTTCATCGGAATCCTTGTAAAAATCCCTGCCTGTATTTTCCAATCAGATTTGCAATGTCTCATACCGTTTTCAATAATATTGGGGTAAAAGGGACCAATAACGACAATTAAAAGAGATTGTCTCAGCAAATGGTTATATTGACTTTTTTTAGTTGTAATGGGCTGACCAATTGTCATGTTGTTTAAAATGATGTTTCTATTCACTAGAGAAAGTTTTACATGTATAAGGAAATTGTTGCCCCTAGCAATTCCAAAAAAGGTACAAAAGGGGGAAATGGATGTTAAAACAAAACTGCCTTAAAACATTATTTTTCATACAATTTGTTATTTTTTTCCATTGTAGTTCTGAATGAATTCATTCCGGAAATGTAACGACAGTTTTGAATTATCTTGCGCACTATTACATTGCTGCGAGTGATCAAAAGGAGGCCAGACCCAAAAAATTGACCTTTTTTATTAGTGGTCTGATTTTCAAATTTTTTTTCATTGGAAACCTTGTAAAAATCCGTTTTTATTCAGATTTGCAATATCTCATACCATTTTGGGAAATTATGAATCAAATGGCCAAAAGCGCATTATGAGGTTTCCTTGAAGGTTGGTATAGACTATATAAATGTATAAACAAAATAAAAAAATGCAATTTAAGTCCCCCATAGAATGCATGTGTAAAAAACTTTGTTAGTCAACCATGGGCTGCATGTGTCCAAAGTATTTAACAATCCATACTGGGTCGCAAATGTACAGGGTTCAACATGTTGCCTTCTTATCATGTTGCGCTCGGCATAGCTTTTTATTGACCCTTGAAATAGACTAAAAGGCTCGGAAAACAAGAAGTAGATGATTGACTGACCTGAAAAGGAGAGGCAGTGTACAACTTATAATTCTTAAGCTGTGTACTAAATTAAAAATCAATGAATCCCTTCAGTAGAAGCTGAAAAATCTGTTCGGATTTTTTCCCCTTTTTTTACCTTTGAATTAGTCTAGGTAGATAGCCTCGGATAAAAGAAAGTAGATCACTGACTGACCAAAAAGTAGAGCAAATATACATCTTATCATGCTTAAGCTGCCTACCAAATTTGAAATCAATCCCTGCAGTAGAAGTCGAAATATTGTACCGAACGGACAGACGGACGGACAATGTGATTGTAATATAGCCCCTCTCTTACGAGTGGAGGTATAAAATGACGTAAAATTGGACATTTTCTGATTGGTAGGTAGAGAAAATAAATACTTATAATAGGTGTATTCTAAAGTCACGTATGATTTACCTGTTTGAGGCGTTTTGTTAAATATCTTTTTATGGATAATTTTACTACAGATAAATTACTTATCTCTTACAAATCGCATTGTCATCCAAATTCTGCTAAAATATGGTATATGCTATATTAGAGCTGGATAAGTCTGTCTTTAGAGGCTTCCTAAACTTAAGTCGTGTTCTCGAAGGTCACTCAATTTGGGATACTCCGTTATTTTTTTCGTAACTTTAAGACACCTAGGTAGGTGACGTAAGACGTTCCAAACGTATTCCAACGCTTTATATAGTTTAAATCATTAATTTATGAAAATTTTTTTAGCTGAAATCATGTTATATCTATGCAAGAAACACCATGTTGGAAGGTATAGATTTTGAAGGATTTATATTATTGAAAAAATATATATGAGAAATGTTAGAAGTATACGTGCGGCGTAAATAATAATAATATATTATCTTATATAAGTATTACTTCTTCATTTACTTGTTTTTCTTCTTCATATGTTCAGTTTTAATTGCTTAACAAAAACAAACACAAGTAATCATTGATTATTAATTGAACTTTATACATGTAGTCATGTTTTCACCTGCCGTTTAAATAGAATAAAAATATAGTTAGGAGTGCCTAAGTTAAGAAGTTAATGAGAATGCTTCGAGAACACCCCTAAGTATTTCTTTAGTCATTCTTAATTATTTGCCTAAGTACCCTTCTTATGTTTTTTTTTAAGACAGCTTCGAGAACACCACCCCAGGTTATTTCTATTACAGGTAAATCATTCCAGAATTCATTCTCCATTGAAACCTGTTAAACAAGGATGTGCTCAACCTTGTGAATCAAATAGAGTAATACATGTACATGTATTTAAATACATATGCTTTATCAAAATAAACAGTAAAAAGTGCAAATGACGTTTTGCCTGTAATTCTCAGAACCTGCTTATGTTTGAGGAAATAGGGACGACTTTCAATTTCCCTGAACTTAACAAAATAAAACACTTGAATATTTGAAGTGTTATTGAATTAAAGCACTACTTGAAAATCTACATATTTTCAAATGTTATTCTATATATCTAATGATTATTTAACAAGCTTACATGCAATTATAATAAAAATTATACACAGCTCTGACAAAATTTGAAATACCAGACGCGCGCTTTTCGACTATTGAATATTCATCATGGCGATCGACCCGATGAAACACATAAGAGAAGAATAGAAAATAATCAGATGTTGAATAAGTGTACGCGATACAGCCCACATCACAAACGGCAAAAAAAAACCAGAGCGGACAACCACCAGTAGAACTTGAACTAGCGAAGCAGCCTTTTTCAACAATACACACATAGGAAAAGATGCTTTTTGTTAACAATTTGTCAAGCAAGTAAAATAGTTTGTGTTTCTACTTGAATATACACTGAAATATAAAATACCTTATTTTTCGGTAGGTTTAATCTTCATAGGTAAAGTGCATTCGTAATGATTTTTTTTAGTTGCACACATATAAACTGCAAACTAACTTACTAAAGATGATTATTTCCAGTATGTTGCAAAACAAATTATGGATATTTTACAGTTAAAGTAATAATAAATAAAAAAAGTCATAAAATTTTTAACACTCTATTTAAGATTTAAAAATATAAATTGTTAATAAATACTTTTTTAAAGCTACAAAAGTCCATTAAACAGTGAGATTTTTGCAGAATTTAACAAAAAATGTCTTTAACAACCATTTGCTTCCCGAGTTGTATTATGCAAACTAGATGCATACGACCCAAATTTGAACTCACTCGGAAGTGCTCGCGCAAGCCCGTCTAGAAATACTTTAAGAAATGGGTGTTAAAAAATAAGGTCTTAAAAGGTATGTTCTGCATATGGCTTTTTTAAATGTTTTGCTTTTTCCTTACCCCGTTCCTCTTTAAAATGACACCAATAACAAGAGAAAGTGGTTTAGAATCCCCTCCAATGAGAGTATTATGTCATTGAATTAATTGAGCTTTCAATTAAATAGGCCCGGGGCCTTATTTTCAAAACTTTTCTAGGAATTTCCTAAGGTATGTATCAGCAATTGATTTAGGAACATCTTTAGGAACCTCCTAAGGAACGTCTCAGCAGTCGTACCGAAGGTTTCTTAAGAACTTCCTGACTAGAAATTAACAAACTTCTTTAGTAAGGGAATATATTGTATGGTGGTAATTTTAAATAAATTGATTTCTTATCTTTTTTTTTAAAATAAATAATTATTTACATTAAAGTAATGATAATTTACGCATAGACATGTACTTTTGAAAGTGAGTGAATTAAGTTCAAAAGTAAAAATCATGCTATATCTGCGATTTTTTTATCATCTCATCAATAGTTTTAATAAGCTAATGTGTTGTGTTTTCATCAGCAAAGTGCAAAATGCCGTGTATGAAACGTAGCCCATTTTTTGTTGTTCGAAAATAAATTAACAAATTAGATATTTGAAATTTTCATATTTTTATGAGATCGTTTTACACAAGTCCACCTTGATCTCAAGACTTTGCATTGATGTCGAGATCACGAAACAACAAAACAATATTTTTGGAAAGTATATACGTATATTTAAAAATATATAATCATAGATTGGCAACATAAACAGACACGATTCATTCAAGACTTATTTTGGTATAAAATTGTTATCCTAAAAAATTAGGAATTTCCTAAGTCACCTAATTTATCTTCCTAAATTAAGGAAGATCCATAGGAAGTTTGCAAACTAAGACAGGTACGAAAATTTGACTTAGGACTAAGATGTGGTTTAGGAGGCTGCTTAGCTGTCACTAAGTTTTAAGATAGCTTCGAAAATAAGGCCCCCGGTTAATATATAGCACGATAAAAGGAAAACAGGTACGTGTGTTTTGTTATTATTTACATGTTAAACACTTTTTAATCTGTATTTCTTTACTTATCAAAAAAAGAAGATAAATGAAATTTTATGAAACCAAGAGCTTTACATGCTCTTACTTCAAAATACATGTTTGTTTGTTTTGATATGTTCGGTAAAAATCGTAATGTTGTTCACGAAAGTTAAAAAGTGGCCATTGGTATCAAACTTCTTTCAGAAATCAGCTAAATTTTCTAGCCAGTACACGCACATGATCAAAATTTTCGTCTTCATAAAAGCGCGAAAGCTCTAATTTTATGATTATGCAACAGTTTAGTGATTATTTTTACATTGCAATTTGTTTCCCCAAAACTGCTTTATTATTACTTTAAACAAAAATATAATTGAATTAAAAGTATAAGATACCACTTATGTTTAAATCTGATTTCATTTATTTAGGGATTTGTTGTTGTAAAAATTGGACTAAGATATTAGAAGACAAGGGATACCCAATCTCTTATTATTAATTTATCAATGCATTGTCGTGAAACTTGCAAGAATTCTTTTCATACATGTGATTCTCCCGCCGGGAGACAAAATCTCCCGACTTTTTCATCCATCTCCCGTTCTCCCGACTTTTTGTGAAATCTCCCGCTTTTTCAAGACATGACAAAATTTTAGTTTTATAGACATTTTTATTGTTCAATCATAAAACATTTCCGGTGTTATAAGGGTTTGTCAATTAGGTGGACGATAATTTAACAGGTAAAGGTGTTAATTAAAGGTTTATTGCCATAACTGACCTAATGATTGTATAAACAGTTTGAGATAGTCAAGGAAAACTATCAACAAAGCTCTATGACAAACGTGATGACTTCAACTTCCCAATCGTCAACTTTCCCTTCGTGTGTAGCAACATTCCGTCCGCTCCAGCTTATGGAGTTTACGTATCACAATTGATTCGTTACTCCAGAGCTTGTGGGAGTTACATCGATTTCCTTGGCAGAGCGTCACGTTTGACACAGAAATTACTAACACAGGGTTATGTTGCTCCTCGGTTGCTGTCTTCACTCAAGAAATTTTACGGTAGACACCATGTACTCATAGATAAATATGGGATTTCTATCTCTCAGATGAGTGCAGATGTCGGTTTGTCATAGGGGTTTGTTTTGTCTTCCTTTACCGGATTTGACACACTGAATTGGAAATTGGCAGCGCGGCGGGTGTGCTATAGCAGGCAGGAACCGCTTACTCTTCCGGAGCACCCGAGTTCACTCTTGTTACGACTTGAGTTCGCGTTGTTGATTTCTGTTCGGTTGTTTTTATGTTTTGTGTTTCCTTGTGCTGTTCTTGTTCATGTTTACCGGTTTTGTCGTTGCCTTTTCGGACTTTGACACTAGAATGCCCCTTTGGTGCCTCTGCTTATTATAAATCAGCGAAGCCATGTGTATTTGGCACACGCTAATGCCCTCAATTGACATTGAAATGCAATTTTAATGAGCGTTGAAAATCTCCCGCTTTTTTGTCCAATCTCCAGCCAAAAAAAATCTGAATCTCCAGCTTTGTCATCACGGATCCGTCACATGTATGTCTTTTCTTACTAAGTAACATAAAAGTTTGGGCCAAAAATGCTGTTTCATAAAATAATGTTTATAATAGGGAAAGACTTGTTCGCATTTGTCATCTTTTTGGCAAGAAGAAGTGTTTGTGATACTTTTATTATTAGCTAATAATGATATGCATTAATAGTATAGGTTTAGTTAAGATCCAATTTCTATACAGTGTGCTGCGACGTGAACTATTTGTGACTGTTTTCTATGATGGGTTTTTCATTGCTGCTGATTTATGCATTAGATCATATGGTCCTCCCTTATACACACTTCTATTTTTTCTATCTAAATTATGCAATATATATTTTTTTTTTAAAGTAACAAAAAATCTATTTTTTTCAGTTGCTTGTCAAGAATTATATATAATTTCTGCCCTAATAATTAAACGTTTTCTACAATTATTTTTTATTTCAAATTGCACGTTTCCACTGTAACATATATGCAGCCTTATCAAAAAGTGTCAAAGAGAAAAAAAACACTTACCAAACAGGGACTGGTTCCATTTAATACCTTAAATTTTAGAGTTACCTATACTCCATTTTTCTCTTAAAATTTCCTTTAGAAATTTTGGAAATTTATCCAATTTTAGGAAGCACTAAAGTTAAAATGTTTTATGAAAGCCAGGCAAGTGCTGACAAAGTAACTTTAAGATTGGGAGATTGTGTGTTTTTTTTTCTTTACAAATGTTTCAATATAGATGATAGGTAAAAAAATATTTTGAAATCGTAACTTATATTTATTGCTTAAAATAGAAAAAAAATATTTAGGTTTAAACCCTATTTTCACAATCAGGAATGTCGTATATCAACATATAGTAATTTTGTATTGATCAGAATTGGGTTTTGTGTAAGTTTGGACCATGTTAAGAACAATTATTCTGAACAAGGATATTAAAACATAAATCTTAATATCAAAAAACATATTTTTCGAAACTCCTTTAATAAACTAAATATTTTCGTATTTTGACCAGGACAAAGAAAACGATATCCTTAAAAGTAAAATGGTCGGCCCTAACCGTACACAAAAAAAAACAGTAACAAAATGTATTTGAGTCATGAATTTTAACCCAAAATAAACAATTATTGCCGCATTAGTTGCGACAAAGTCAATCATTATGGTAGATTTTCTTCCTGTTATTCTTAGAAACTACTTTATGTTAAAATTACAGGGAAGAATTTGAATTTCCGGTTAGTTATTTTTAAAGTGTATACATTTAAATTAAAAACCAATGAATCCCTTCAGTAGAAGCTGAAAAATCTGTTCGGATTTTTTTCCCTTTTTTTACCTTTGAATTAGTCTAGGTAGCCTCGGATAAAAGGAAGTAGATCACTGACTGACCAAAAGTAGAGCAAATATACATCTTATCATGCTTAAGCTGCCTACCAAATTTGAAATCAATCCCTGCAGTAGAAGTCGAAATATTGTACCGAACGGACAGACGGACGGACAATGTGATTGTAATATAGCCCCTCTCTTACGAGTGGAGGTATAACATGCCGTAAAATTGGACATTTTCTGATTGGTAGGTAGAGAAAATAAATACTTATAATAGGTGTATTCTAAAGTCACGTATGATTTACCTGTTTGAGGCGATTTGTTAAATATCTTTTTATGGATAATTTTACTACAGATAAATTATTTATCTCTAACAAATCGCATTGTCATCCAAATTCTGCTGAAATATGGTATATGCTATATTAGAGCTGGATAAGTCTGTCTTTAGAGGCTTCCTAAACTTAAGTCGTGTTCTCGAAGGTCTCTCAATTTGGGATACTCCGTGATTTTTCTCCTAACTTTAGGACACCTAGGTAGGTGACGTAAGACGTTCCAAACGTATTCCAACGCTTTATATAGCTTAGCACTGCTGGTGGAGTTTAAATTCCCCGAGGTTAGCCCGCTCCGGCACCAACACTTTTGAGTTGGAGAATACATCAAAGCTTTAAATTATCCGTCTAAATTTCAAAATTGTCTAAACCCTAAGGTTCTTCCTACCCCAGACATAGGTTGAATATCTTAGTAATATTTTGGTTCCCCAGTTTGGTATTTTTGGTTACACTGTTCTATGCTCTTCATATTCATACAGTGATTGGCATTTTCAATATTTTTGGTAGAGCGCCTCTGATGAGTCTTGAATAAACGAAACGCGCGTCAGGCGTAGCAAAATTTATTGTCTGGAACTTTGTTGTCATTTGTATTTCGAACAAACGTGAAGGTTAGCACTGCTGGTGGAGTTTAAATTCCCCGAGGTTAGCCCGCTCCGGCACCAACACTTTTGAGTTGGAGAATACATCAAAGCTTTAAATTATCCGTCTAAATTTCAAAATTGTCTAAACCCTAAGGTTCTTCCTACCCCAGACATAGGTTGAATATCTTAGTAATATTTTGGTTCCCCAGTTTGGTATTTTTGGTTACACTGTTTTATGCTCTTCATATTCATACAGTGATTGGCATTTTCAATATTTTTGGTAGAGCGCCTCTGATGAGTCTTGAATAGACGAAACGCGCGTCAGGCGTAGCAAAATTTATTGTCTGGAACTTTGTTGTCATTTGTATTTAAATCATTAATTTATGAAAACAAATTTAGCTGAAATCATGTTATATCTATGCAAGAAACACCCACTAGTAAGCCATAAATAGTCTGAAATGGCCAAACAAGATACTTTTTAACTGAACAAATCTTTTCCGATTCTCGTTCAGATAATTTAAGATATTCAGTTTATATTCAGATCAATCATCATTACAGTCGGTTCAGATCCGTTCAGACAAATTCAGTTTGTTTAGACTATCGTACGTTAATTAGTGTTAAGATCTGTCAAGACTACTTCAGTAATTATCGGATCGATAACATTTAATTGAATTTAGATTCGTTTGGACCGTGTTAAGATGTGTTAAGATAATAAGAGTTACATCCCTTTTTACTATCAAGACAACTCGAATAATTCAAGCCATATCCGTATTTGCATACTTCTGTAAAACAAGTAGCGACTACAGGGAGGGAAATAAAACGACTGAATTATTCGGGTTAGGACTACAGATTTCGGGCATTTATATTGATAAGATTCTTCGATTACTTTCATTTTAAATTTGGTCATTACTTTAGTGGGTGGAGCCGTGCGAGATGTCAGCTTAAATTTAATTTAATGAAATCCTCGCGATCTTACGCGAGTTAAATTATATTTATATTTTTTATTGCGAATGTAAATTATAATTATATTAAATGCATACATGCGTCTTTGAACAACTAGAACGTAAACGATTCCAATCATTAGTAATTTAAATCATATTGCTTGATTTTTTAACTCGGTTCTTGTTTCGTGTCAATGCATGTGCGCTTATGAAATCATTTGACTTAAAACAAAGTTGTAGAACGTCAACTTTATGTTTTATTTTATTTTGTGACCTTCTTCTGTTAAAGACCAGCTTGTATTTTAATATAAATGCTATAGATGTTGTTTATATACCATAACTACACTAAGTCTTTATCTTCTGTGAATAAACAAACAGGAGTATCCAAGCAGTGGAGGTCGTGTTTTACTCTGTAATTACCGGTACACTAATTAACTAACTGTAAACAGTTAAACCAAAGAACATGTTGGGATGCAAGAACATTAAAAAATGATGATTTTAAATCTTTTATATACAGTTCAATATCAAATATAAATTGTTGCGGGTAAAACAGGTGCGGGACAGTCACTGCTTCGGACCCGGCACCTTTAAACCTTAGTTTCGTCTATAAAATGTTTACCACAGAAAAGCGACAAAATACACAACTACCACATCTAACTGCAGCATGCTATATAATAACTCCTAAAACATGAGGACGTTAATAGTAAGACAGATACACATCCGAACATTTAGACTCGGCATATTCATTAAATGGATTATTGCACAATATATCCGCGGATGCATTGCATTGTGTAAACTTTTATCAAGATAAATGTTTTGATTTAATTGCTTCGGAAGATCCCAGAACCCCCTCCCCTTTTCCCCCCAAACAATTTGTAATTCTTATGCAGTTTTTTTTTCAAAATTGGCCTGGAAACCCCCGCCCTTTATGTTGACGCGTCCCATCTACTATTTAAAGTCAAAATGTGATAATAAATGATTTATTAGTATTCATTTTATATATCAACATAAAAAGATAACCCCCATTCGTTCCTGTTCTTCAAATTGAAGGAAACGCATAGGACATTTTTGGCGGTTCCACTACCTGCAACCCCATTTTAGGATCCGCCACTGCAGGTTTAACCAGTTGAATTAAATTGATAGCCTCAAAATAAAATATTTTTTTAATAAAACGCTACACGTGTACGTTGTAATCAATTTATTGAGTAATAGCAGGCTTGTCATCCAAGGAGAATATTATCGGCTATATATAATCTACCGCTGGCAAACTGAAGACAGTCCAAAAAAATAACGGTGTATGATTTTGAAAAGGAGAACAATATGAGAAAAACGAAGAGAACTGACTAGGTTTAGACTGATGCTTACAATTTCTACCTTTTGTCCTATATTCTGTTGTGAATAGTCACGCACAGGTAATTTTTTTAACTGTCTCCAGTTTGCAAGTGTTAACGATAGCCTGTAACAGCCTGTGACCAAGGTTTTAATGAAAGCTACTTATGGTAGTTTTAAAATCTTGGTTGGAGACATACAGCTAGTTATAGCTGTTGGCAGAGTATGTGTATTCGGCCGCTGGTCACAGATATATTATTAATCAATTGTTGAGACAGATGATAAACGTCACAGATCCGTGCGGGACCCGGAAGGCGAATAGGCCCACAGCAGCGCTAAACTTGTAGGTATCAGTCCACTTAAAAAGGCTCTGAAACCTGACATCGGGTCAGGCCGCTTAGCGCATAAAGCGACTGGGATGTGCGCCCCAGTTGGTTGAATGGGGCAGCCCTGTCATAATGAATACCGGGGTCGTCAGGCCATAATGTGGAAAACCTGAACGCAAACCATAGAGGGCCAATGTGAGGAAAGTGCCACGCTTCGTGCTCCACATAGGCTTAATTTTTGCCCCTACCAACCTCTACCCTTATCCAGTTGTCTTTTACAGTTACTTTGTTTCTCACCCCATTGTATTTTCCAAAGATAAGGGTTGCTTATGTGAAACTTGGTAAAGGATTGGCTATATCCCATACAGGTAATTGTTCCAACTAGTATGAAATCATATTAGGTAAGGGTTCTTAATTGTCAGTCACCATAGGTAAGGGTTCCAGATAGTGGGATTTTTTTTGGGAAGGATTTCGTCACTTTCATGGTACATTGGTCTATATATGTTGCGTTGAGGGTACATTGGCCTGTCTTGTGAGTTGGTTCGTTTTCCTTCTGGTTTGTGATCGTACATAGGCCCGTTTTGCAGGACATACATGGGTCTGTGATTTGGGTGCTGTATCCTGAATGGGTCTACACAATTCATAAAACAAGCAACAAACAAACAAGCAAATGAACGCCAAATGTCAAAGAAGCATCCCCCCAAAAAATGTGAAAATATTTAATAATAATTATAATAATAATAATAATAATAATAATAATAATATTTTGAGGTTCTTATATACCGTTTTTCACAACAGTTTAGTCGTCTCAAAGCGGTTCACAAATTAACTTATTATCCGTGGTTTTTTGGGCCGTACGAACTATAATCATTTTAACCTCCTAGTGGAGTATATGCAGTCAAATCAAATTTATTCAATATACTAGTACATGAAGTTTATGGCTGAGCCTATACCGAACCCCCTTCCATTAATTAATACATGTATTAATAAATTACAACTATGCTGCTTTTACATTCCTTATAATTTTCTTTTTAATTACATGCACATTTCTATGTTGTATCTTCCTTGTTTGGTCTTTTCTCTCAGTCATATGAAATGATCCTCCAATGATTCTTTATCCAATACTTACGCTAAATTTTACATTAATGGGAGTGAGTGGGTTGATCCATAGATATAATATACACTAGAAAGCACCCGCGAATTCGCAGGGAAAGTTGCCTGAACATTTCCATCGATATAGACCTGGGAAATCAAAGTCTATAACTGAAAAACCTGAATGCTGACAATAATGGGCTTACATAAATACAGACGCACATAAATATTTTTCTTTTGGTTGGTCACCAAGTAGTGTTTCCGTCCATTTCCATATTTCAAGTGGTCTTCAACATTCATTGTTCCTTTGTTTACCGCAACAGTTCCTGATATATTTCTCATCAATTTATGTTCTTACATTATCTCCTTATTGTCTATCGTCCATATATAATCCATATTGTGTCCTTAATGTCTATTGCCCATATATAACCCATATTGTGCAACTAACTGACTCACTCAAACATTATAATGTACTCACTGATTGCTCATTTACCCGGACCGTTCCCGTACTGTTTTTTTTTTATTTTGCCTATCAAAAATGAAAGGATGATAAATTTATGTTTATTTTCGTGCAACGTTTTCGACGGTCTATTTTTGGATGCTTTCGTGATTCAGTGTGATTTCTCACGTTTTCGTTTTAGTTTTGTCTGTATTTTTGCCCCGTGTTTCGTGTTGGAAAACATATTTCTAATGTCCCCTTTGCCACTATCATTAAACATATAAAAAGAGGAGGAGGTAAACACCAACTAACTCAGTCACTCAATAAAACCATGCTAAGAAATTGCCTCCGGTTTAAGATCAAAAGTCCCCCGTTGTCGTAATTAAATAGGTGGTTAAAAATGTCGTATTTAATTTGATTTACAGCATCAGCTTCTTGCAATGGTCGTTTAAAAATTACATGGTTCGTTATCTTCAGACCGGAATATTTACGTTGGATTTCTTAGCATGGCAAACTTCGAATCGGGAGTTCTCAGTATGTAGAAACGAAATGTATATGTCGCTCTTTTTAGTGGTTTATATGGCAACCGGAAGTACTAAAAAAGGTTCAAAATGGATCCTAAAAGTTAGCTAGACCTCTTACCTAAAACGTCCAACTGAAACTTTTCAGATACAATATACGAAGTTCTCAAAATTAAAATGTTCTGCATACGTTTATAATGCATCTTTTCATACCAAAAATCTCCGATTTCTGTGCGTAAAAGTACAATTTCTTTTAAAACAGTGAATGAAACTCATCAAACATGAATCGTTTAAGTAAACTGGCCCTAATCAAAAACATTTCACCTACTAAAACTTGCATAATAAACTCAAATAAACTGTATACATGTACGAAGCGGAATAATCGAAACCGATTTTTTGTCACTACAATATAAAAAAAGACAAAGGCTAAACAAATAAAATAGGGGTGTGCACCCATGCTCTCCATCCTCCCATCTGACATAAAAAAAACTAACTCCAAAAGTCATTTGTAGATCCGGGTTATTATGCATACGTCATAGACGTGAATATAACGTGCTACCCAACAGTGCATCCAGGTCATCCGTAATGAATGAAACTATGATAAATGAAAACATGCAAGCGATCCTCAATTTCTGTTTTGTTTTATTTCATCTGAAACCAAACCAATGGATATTCAATACGTCTTCATCTTACCCCCCCTTCCCCTTTTTCCCCGCTTACACCCCCCCCAAAAAAAAAAAATAAACAAGACAAACTTATTTTTTTCTTTTCTTTTTTTTCTGGTTCGGAACTATTACCATGCTAAGAAATTGCCTCCGGTTTAAGATCAAAATTCCCCCGTTGTCGTAATTAAATAGGTGGTTAAAAATGTCGTATTTAATTTGATTTACAGCATCAGCTTCTTGCAATGGTCGTTTAAAAATTACATGTTTCGTTATCTTCAGACCGGAATATTTATGTTGGATTTCTTAGCATGATTATTGTACCACTGTTTTGCTCATTTACCCGTACTGGTACTGTTTTTTATTTTCATTTTGCCTAACATAAAAATGAACCATAAAACGTGAATCATTTCAATTCAAGTCATGTTCATTTTATCATCTCCTAAATGTTCATCGATCCTATGTGGCTACGTGTAGCATTCTTGTATTGAGAGCCCGTATCTTTACCAAAGTTTTTAGTGTAGTTTTAAGTGTCAGTTGCAGTCTACAAATTAGCACCAGTCCGACAGGTTTTGGCCTGTTAAAATCGTTTCGGTCCTGTGAATTTTGGCAAATTTTGTAACATAACCTATATAAAATATTTGAAAATAATGGATTCGGACCTGTAATTTTTAAATTCCCAAAACGCTATTTCTTTGACTGCAGTTGGACATTTTGCAACCTTCTTTTCATTATTTTATTGTTACGTTTACTGCTTTATTATTTTTATCTATCTACCCGAAGGGTGCTTTGTGACAACCCGTTTTGCAATAACAACGCGTTTTGCAATAAAATTTTATTTTGTAAAATGTTGACTTGGTTTGCCTTTATATGGCTTAATTATGATACAAAAAGCTTCATAATGTATAAACTATTAAGAAACATTACTTTGGGGCATGGAAATAGACTTTAAAGTGTTATTGCAAATCGCGTCGAAAATGACAACCCGTTTTGCAATAAAGTATGAAATGTAATTACGCGTTTTGCAATAAAACGAAATTTTGGCCTATATATTGTCCTTGGTTACGTCTAGTTAGTATGTACTGATAAAAAAAGAGGTAAAATAATACTCGCCGCGTATATTCCTGTTAGGTCCCTGCTGTAACCATGTACTTCGGTCAGATTTGATGTGAAATTCTTTTTGATTAAATATTGATTTGTTTTGTCTCTATTTGGCTCATATATGATACAAAATGCTTCATAATGTATAAACTATTTAGAAACATTACTTCAAGGCATGGTTAAAGAGTTTAAAGTGTTATTGCAAATCGCGTTAAATATGACAACCCGTTTTGCAATAAAGTATGAAATGTAATGACGCGTTTTGCAATAAAACGAAATTTTGGCCTATATATTGTCCTTGGTTACGTCTAGCTAGTATGTACTGATAAAAAAAGATGAAATAATGCTCGCCACGTATACCCCTGCTAGGTCCCTGCTGTAACCATGTACTTTGGTCAGATTTGATGTGAAATTCTATTTGATTAAATATTGATTTGTTTGGTCTTTATTTGGCTCATATACGATACAAAATGCTTCATAATGTATTAACTATTTAGATACATTACTTCAAGGCATGGTAATAGAGTTAAAATGCTTTTGCAAATCGCGTTACATATGACAACCCGTTTTGCAATAAAGTATGAAATGTAATAATGCGTTTTGCAATAAAACGAAATTTTGGCCTATATATTGTCCTTGGTTACGTCTAGTTAGTATGTACTGATAAAAAAGATAAAATAATACTCGCCGCGTATACCCCTGCTAGGTCCCTGCTGTAACCATGTACTTTGGTCAGATTTAATGTGAAATTTTATTTGATTAAATATTGATTTGTTTGCTCTTTATTTGGTTCATATATGATACAAAACGCTTCATAATGTATAAACTATTTAGATACATTACTTCAAGGCATGGTAATAGAGTTTAAAGTGTTATTGCAAATCGTGTTAGATATGACAACCCGTTTTGCAATAAAGTATGAAATGTAATAACGCGTTTTGCAATAAAACGAAATTTTGGCCTAAATATTGTCCTTGGTTACGTATAGCTAGTATGTACTGATAAAAAAGATGAAATAATGCTCGCCACGTATACCCCTGCTAGGTCCCTGCTGTAACCATGAACTTCGGTCAGATTTGATGTGAAATTTTATTTGATTAAATATTGATTTGTTTGGTCTTTATTTGGCTCATATATGATACAAAATGCTTCATAATGTATAAATTATTTAGATACATTACTTCAAGGCATGGTAATAGAGTTTAAAGCGTTATTGCAAATCGCGTTAGATATGACAACCCGTTTTGCAATAAAGTATGAAACGTAATAACACTTTTTGCAATAAAACAAAATTTCGGCCTATATATTGTCCTTGGTTACGTCTAGTTAGTATGTACTGATAAAAAAGATAAAATAATACTCGCCGCGTATACCCCTGCTAGGTCCCTGCTGTAACCATGTACTTTGGTCAGATTTAATGTGAAATTTTATTTGATTAAATATTGATTTGTTTGCTCTTTATTTGGCTCATATATGATACAAAACGCTTCATATTGTATAAACTATATAGATACATTACTTCAAGGCATGGTAATAGAGTGTAAAGTGTTATTGCAAATCGTGTTAGATATGACAACCCGTTTTGCAATAAAGTATGAAATGTAATAACGCGTTTTGCAATAAAACGAAATTTTGGCCTAAATATTGTCCTTGGTTACGTATAGCTAGTATGTACTGATAAAAAAGATGAATAATGCTCGCCACGTATACCCCTGCTAGGTCCCTGCTGTAACCATGAACTTCGGTCAGATTTGATCTGAAATTTTATTTGATTAAATATTGATTTGTTTGGTCTTTATTTGGCTCATATATGATACAAAATGCTTCATAATGTATAAATTATTTAGATACATTACTTCAAGGCATGGTAATAGAGTTTAAAGCGTTATTGCAAATCGCGTTAGATATGACAACCCGTTTTGCAATAAAGTATGAAATGTAATAACGCGTTTTGCAATAAAACAAAATTTCGGCCTATATATTGTCCTTAATTACATCTAGTTAGTATGTACTGATGACAAAATGATAAAATAATGCTCGCCGCGTATACCCCTGCTAAGTCTCTGCTGTAACCATGTACTTCGGTCAGATTTGATGTGAAATTCTATTTGATTAAATATTGATTTGTTTGGTCTTTATTTGGCTCATATATGATACAAAATGCTTCATAATGTATAAACTATTTAGATACATTACTTCAAGGCATGGTAATAGAGTTTAAAGTGTTATTGCATATCGCGTTAGATATGACAACCCGTTTTGCAATAAAGTATGAAATGTAATGACGCGCTTTGCAATAAAACGAAATTTTGGCCTATATATTGTCCTTGGTTACGTCTAGTTACAATGTAGTATGTACTGATAAAAAAAGATAAAATAATAATCGCCACGTATACCCCTGCTAGGTCCCTGCTGTAACCATGTACTTCGGTCAGATTTAAAGTGAAATTTTATTTGATTAACTTTTGATTTGTTTCCTCTTTATTTGGCTCATATATGATACAAAATGCTTCATAATGTATAAACTATTTAGAAAAATTACTTCAAGGCATGGTAATTGAGTTTAAATTGTTATTGCAAATCGCATTGAATTTGACAACCCGTTTTGCAATAAAGTATGAAATGTAATAACGCGTTTTGCAATAAAACGAAATTTTAGCCTATATATTGTCCTTGGTTACGTCTAGTTAGTATGTACTGATAAAAAAAGATAAAATAATACTCGCCGCGTATACCCCTGCTAGGTCCCTGCTGTAACCATGTACTTCGGTCAGATTTGATGTGAAATTTTATTTGATTAAATATTGATTTGTTTGGTCTTTATTTGGCTCAAATATACAAAATGCTTCATAATGTATAAACTATTAAGAAACATTACTTTGGGGCATGGAAATAGGGTTTAAAGTGTTATTGTAAATCGCGTTAAATATGACAACCTGTTTTGCAATAAAGTATGAAATGTAATAACGCGTTTTGCAATAAAACGAAATTTTGGCCTATATATTGTCCTTGGTTACGTCTAGTTAGTATGTACTGATAAAAAAAGATAAAATAATACTCGCCGCGTATACCCCTGCTAGGTCCCTGCTGTAACCATGTACTTCGGTCAGATTTGATGTGAAATTTTATTTGATTAAATATTGATTTGTTTGGTCTTTATTTGGCTCATTTATGATACAAAATGCTTCATAATGTATAAACTTTTTAGAAACATTACTTCAAGGCATGGTAATAGAGTTTAAAGTGTTATTGCATATCGCGTTAAATATGACAACCCGTTTTGCAATAAAGTATGAAATGTAATAACGCGTTTTGCAATAAAACGAAATTTTGGCCTATATATTGTCCTTGGTTACGTCTAGCTAGTATGTACTGATAAAAAAAGATGAAATAATGCTCGCCACGTATACCCCTGCTAGGTCCCTGCTGAAACCATGTACTTCGGTCAGATTTGATGTGAAATTTTTATTTGATTAAATATTGATTTGTTTGGTCTTTATTTGGCTTATATATGATACAAAATGCTTCATAATGTATAAACTATTTAGATACATTACTTCAAGGCATGGTTATGGAGTTTAAAGTGTTATTGCAAATCGCGTTAAATATGACAACCCGTTTGCAATAAAGTATGAAATGTAATAACGCGTTTTGCAATAAAACGAAATTTTAGTCTATACCATGTATATTTTGTCTTAAGTTGTGCTTAGTAGACGATATTGAGATGTGGAATAAGTGTACGCGACACAACAAACATAAACAAACAGCAATTCAAAAAATCACAACGGAAAACAGCAAGCAGTCTTCAACATGACCATAGGTCACTGCTTACCGTCTTGCATTGGCCCAAGACTTATAATACAATACAAAAGTATCAAAACCAATTCCTAAATCATCAACGAAAGACCCAATTCTTGACATAAAACAGTTAACACAGAATGACAAGGACAAACAAAGGCTTTGGCAAAGTTTCCTGGCTTAGGACAGGCACATATAAAATGTGGCGGGGTTAAACTAGTTTTTTGGATCCAACCTTCCCCCTATTGATAAGCTTGCACAACGCTACATATAAAACACACTGTAAAACTCAATCGACAAAAGTTCAATTCAACAAGAGAGAACCTAAGACAAAATACTGTACGAAAACAACAAGAAAAGGACGAACTCTCTTGAGAACACTCGAAGTTACTGACAACTAGCTAAGAAACATTTATCGATTGATGTAAAAGAATCAAATACATCAGTTCTAAATCCAACACCCCACGTCAAAACAATGAATGATTTAGAGTTGTATCAGCATACAGAACCGAAATACTTGATCGCTGTGGTGCTTATAAATAATACAGTGGATACAAAGTGAAAATTTAACGTTTTAAAGTTACTATCAAGCTATCAATATTTCTGCCAAAACATATCAAATGCAAAGATTTTACTAAAACATTGAATTCGTACCCTTTTTTAAAAGGTTTTTAAGCCAGTTTTTAATTTCCATAAGGTTGTTTTTGAATTTTTGTGCTTTATAAACTACTACTACTTCTACTGTCTGATGGCCAACTTCAACGGGATGAAGAAACTGCCATTTCTCTGCGCATGCATATATATAAACAATTTTAAAAAAGTGATTTACGGGTATGTGAAAGAAACAAAAACTTCTAGGTAGACAGGTGAAAGTGAAATGAAAAAAATAACTGACTATTTTTTATTTTTACTCATTATTTATTTATTTTCGATTTTTTTATTATTCTATTATTTTCTTTTTTTTACATTTTTAGAAAAAATTCTTTAGCTATATAGGTTAAAACTATTTACATAAAGACTGTATTTAATGGCTGTAGTTGTATTGAGTTATTGTGGATTTGAATGATTCGACAGAATCATTCATTAAGATGTTTACAGGGATGCTATTCCAAAGTTTTATGGTTCTTGGGAAAAAGGATTGGTGTCTTACTTGAAGTCTGCATTGAGGGATTTGGAAGGTTAAGGAGTGCATGTTTCTAGACTGTCTGAGAGGTGGTATGAGTCTGTCAGTTTTGTTGATCGCTACTAAGTGGTATTGTATTTTATAGAGGAGTATAAGTCGTGCATCGCATCTTCTATGTGCAAGGCTCCTCCAGTTCAAGTGGTTTAGCATGTTTGATACGCTAGAGGTGTTGTTGCATCTGTTGGTTACAAACCTAGCTGCACGTCTTTGGATCATTTCAATTTTGTTTATATTTTCCATTGTGCATTGCTATAAAAATCAGGATGAGATATTCCTTTAACAATCAGAAATCTACGTGTACAATCAAATTTTTCGATGAGATGTCCATATTTATGTGCAAATTTTGTAAAAGATTTGACTAATTTGTGGTAACGGTAACCTTGTTTTAGCAATTTTTCTGTAATAAAACGGTTTTTATCATTAAAATCAGACACATCACTGCAAAAGCGAGCATACCTGACTAATTGTGAAATGTGTACCCCGTAAGCTGGAGCTAATGGTACGTCTCCTTCAAGAAACGGAAAATTAACTATTGGGAATGAAAAGTCATCCCGTTTATCATATACTTTAGTGTGTAATCTACCATTGATAATGCTTAAGTCCAAATCCAGAAATGGACATCTACTGTCGGTCGAGTTTGCTTTATTTAGGGTTAAGTCTCTAGGCTATATATCATTTATTAAATTTGAGAATGTGGGGTTGTTTAGAGCAAGTATGTCATCTAAGTACCTATATGTATTGTTAAAAGTTTCGATAAGGTGGTTTTTGTTTGGGTCTTTTTGTAGCTTGGCCATAAACTGTGATTCGTAACAATATAAAAAAAGATCAGCTATGAGTGGAGCACAATTGGTTCCCATTGGAATACCAATGACTTGGCGATATATTTGTTTACCGAACCGGATGTAAATATTATCTAAAAGAAAGTTTAATGCAGTGATAACTTCTATGTCGGTCCAATTAACATAACCTTTGTGGGTTTCGTTACTAAAAAACGATTTACTAAATATTTGTGACACTTTAGAACAGACGTAGTCACTTTTAGATTTGTCAAAGCACCATTTAATTAAATATTCAAATTTCTTTTTGATAAGATTGTGAGGTAGATTAGTATATAAAGTGGAAAAGTCATAGCTGTCTACGGATTGAAAAGTATTTTCAGATGCCCGAAGTTTGTCTAAAACATCAAGAGAATTTTTAACACTCCAAAAATGATTTTTTCCACTATTTTCGAAAATTTTATCACAGTATCGGATGATAAATTCTGTCATTGTAGCTAAAGCAAGAGACAAGACTTTAGAAATATTGGTTAAGGAACATTTACTTGATGCAGAGATAAAACGGGATTTATATGGGTTTTTGTGTAATTTAGGTATCCAGTACATAGTAGGTAATTTATAGTATGTAGGGGCTGCTCGAAGTGCTGTGGTTGCTATGACATGATCGTCAATGATACTGGTTTCTGTAGCTTGCACGGGAACGAAAGTACATGAGCCTTTAATTTCATGCATTAAAACATCCAGATAATATTTACGACATACCACAACAACATTGTTAGCCGCTTTATCCGCAGGAACAAAAACATATCGTGAACCTAATAATTGTAGTTTTGATTTAATTCTGTTTGTATAAGTATGGGGTCGATATTCTACAAAGGTGTTTTGAAAATGGCTTATTCGTAATTTTACAATGGATATGAATTTATTCTTAAACTTGTCTAAAGATTTGGAATCTGCTCCTTCTCGTCTAATCCAGGTTTTACAGTACGATTGAAGGGCAGTATTTACACAATCAAAACAAGAATTCCAATTAATTTTTGAAGGAGGTCTGAATTTTGGTCCCTTTTTCAAGAATTTAATAACCTCTGGGTCATCGACAATATTTAGGTCGCCAGTAACAATATGGCCACAAGGAACATATCTAAAGTCCGAATTACCACAGTCGCATGATACATGAATATTCGAATGTTACCGAGGACTTTGATCTAACTGATGTAACCGAGGACCATGGTCATCCTGATGTAACCGAGGACTATGGTCATTTTAATGTAAGCAAGGACCTCGATCATCCTGATGTAACCAAGGACTGTGATCGTCCTGATGTAACTGAGGACTATGGTCATCCTGTTGTAACCGAGGACTGTGGTCATCCTGATGTATCTGAGGACTAAGATCATTCTAATGTAGCCCAGGACTATGATTAGCCTGACTGATGTTTTCCCTAGTCAGCTAAGAAAAGTTGATTTAATCCGAAACTATGTGAATAAATAGCGCACTATATTCATTAAACATTCATTAAATTATATTTTTCTTAATCATCCTAATGTAACCGAGGACTATGGTCATCCTAATGTAACCGAGGACTATGGTCATCCTACTGTAACCGAGGACTATGGTCATCCTAATGTAACCGAGGACTGTGGTAATTCTCATATAACTGAGGACTATGGTCTACCTGATGTAACCGAGGACTATGGTCACCCTGATGTAACTGAGGACTATGATCACACTGATGTAACCGAGGACTTTGATCACACTGATGTAACCGAGGATTATGGTCACCCTGATGTAACTGAGGACTGTGATAATCCTAATGTAACTGAGGACTATAGTCATCCTGATTTAACCGAGTACAGCGGTCATCCTAATGTAACCGATGATTATGATCTACCTGACGTAACCAAAGACTATGGCCTACTTAATTTAACGGAGGACTGCGGTCATCCTAATGTAACGGAGGACTGTGGTCATATTAATGTAACCGAGGACTGTGATCTACATGATGTTACTGAAGATTGTGGTCATCCTAATGTAACTTAGAACTACTATCGTCCTAATGTAACCGGGGACTATGATCTACCTGATGTAACCGAGGACTATGATCACACTGATGTAACCGAGGACAATGATCACACTGATGTAACCGAGGACTGGTCATCCTGAGGTAACCGAGGACTATGATCACACTGACGTAACGGAGGACTATGGTCATCCTAATGTAACCGAGGACTTTGGTAATTCTCATGTAACTGAGGACTATGATAATCCTGGTGTAACCGAGGACTATGATCTACCTGATGTAACCGAGGATTTTGATCACACTGACGTAACGGAGGACTATGATCACACTGATGTAACCGAGGACTGGTCATCCTAGTGTAACCGAGGACTATGATCTACCTGATGTAACCGAGGACTTTGAACAACATGATGGAACAAAGGACATTGATCATCCTGGTGGATTTATTTGCTTAAAACCCTTCAAGTTGTATTTAAGACCGTCACTGCGGAAGCACGTGCTATTAATAACGTTTTGTTTTAGTCTTTTTTCACTGGAATACACTATGGATTACCCTTATCGGACAAGTTCTGATCCAGATTGTGAAAGGGTAACTTCAGCAAAGACGGAAATAAAGTAGAAAGTGATTAGAACCTAGACTGGAACAAGTGGCCTTTAATTGTGTCGAACGTATGAAAGTCGTAGGCCTGACTAACGAGAAATGCTTAAGTGTTGTAGAGGAAAAATCTGCATCATAAACTCAACCAATACTGCACCTTAATGTTTGGGATCAAATGAGCTGGTAAATGTCTGTGTACATCTGCTGTCTCAACTTGTTTAAATAGACGGGTAGAAACTTAGTCGAAGACACAGTGAGTTTTGTCCTACACCGTGAATGCCAACGTGGAATACCAACTACCATTTTCATTTTTGTTGTGCTAGTTTGTACTTTGTTGGATATTGTCAAAAGGAAGTGCGCCCATCCTAGTTTAATACCTTTAATTTAATTGTACCAGTCATATAGGCCAGGAATTTTTAACGAAGATTTTGTTTGTAGATGTCATTTGTATGTATTTTGTTCTTTTAAGAAAGGGGTCTATCTCTGAATATTTTACATGTTTTAGGTAATTATTTAAAGACTGTAAGCATCTAGCTTATTGTTATCATGGGCCAATCGCAAAACGGCAAGCAGCGACTGTAGCCGCTGGATGTATTCTATTATGGTATTTATAGTATCAGCTGGAAAAGTGGGTTGTGTCGCCTACACTTAGCCCACATCCCATTATATTCTTTTAGCGCGCAATCGTGGGTGAATCTTTAAGCATGATCATCACCATGACAATAGTCATGATCCTTTGTTGGTTTGGTTATAAGCCCGCCAACCACGTCAAGGTCAAGGATATTCTGGCAGGTTTTTTTTTTTTAGGTGACCTATTGCCTCTTTGGCATATAATAAGGTAATAAGGCAGAAATATTCTGGCAAGTTTCCTTTTCATTTGTTTTTGTGGTATTTGTTGTTTAATTTTAGATGATGTATTGCCTCCTTGGCAAATATATTAGCCGCTTTAGATTTTGTATGATTGCGCTAACATTTTACCAATCCACTTTAATACATGTAATATACATATCGGATCGTTTGGGACCAAGTAAAGGTCAAGGATATTCTTGCAGTTTTTTTGTGTTTTGTATTTTTTTTTAAAAGTTTTTGGATCACTTTTATGGGATTAATTGCCTCCATAGCAAAAAAAAATCTTATAGGGTTGCGCTTAAATATCACATATCAACTTTAGTTATATACATATTAGACCGTTTGACATCAGGCGATTTGTGCAGTGGGTCTCGTTATTGGTCATCATCTTACCATGTTACTCTTCTCTTTACTTAAGCAAGTTAAAAAGAATTTGAATACACACCAATAATATGTATAAGGGATGTAACGAATCCTTAAAAGGGCATATTGGCAGACACGATAAACACGCAACCCCCATCAAACTATAAATGTATGATGATTACTTCAATATCGAATTTAAAAAGGATCTTGTTACTGAGATTTTTAAAAAGTTTTCCCCATCAAGAAAAGTCTGAAATGTCGGATAACAAACTTTATATTGAAGTGCATAGTCGCTGGATGAGTATTTAAGCAACTGTCAGGAAATTGTCTTGAAACATATGGACGAGATGTAGGGTATATCGCTTAGTCTAATCACTTAAGGATGTTCGCTACTATTATTGAAAATAAATAGGTTTCAAATTTGATGCCTTAAATGAAAAGTTAATAGTAAAAGGTATAAAATAAGCAAACAAATTTGATAGGTTCGTGACCTCGTTTTCAAGATAATTGACGTTAAAGTTTTGGCGGGAAAAGGTTTTCTCTGCCTTTTTCATAGGTTTAGCATTAGCACTATTTAGCTGTTAAAACCCATGACAGAATAAATAGGATTTGATAAAACTTTGTCTATAACCTCTTTATGACATATTAAAGACATTATTAACAAGAAAATAGGGGGTTCGTGGGCAAAAATTTTAACCCTATTTTGATGGTAAAATCCAGAGGATTCCGTAAAAATGACAGAAAAACCAAAACAAGACCAGCGAGCATCCTTAATCAAGTATCGGTATCGACAGAGAGTTAACGGGCAAATAGTCTAGAATAAGTATATCTGCGTAACTATTACTAAAATATAACTAGCTTAATACTTGGTGCTACATTTTCCACACATACGACGTAAACACTTCTCTCTGCGTCAAACATTATTGGTGACCAAATTTAACAATAAACATGATAAAAGCGAAAAATTATGAGTATTGGGGAATTTTTTAGTATAAAGTATTACTTTCGTCTGCTAAAATGTTGCAAACAGGCAATCATGTTTTCACAAAACATGTTTCACACAAGCAGTGTGAACGTGGCCTCACACTACACCCAACAAAACAAACTCTTCGAGACTGAAAAATCCAAATATTTAAAAACAGGAGTTACTTGGCGAAAATATAATTATTGATTAAATCTGGCAAAATCGAAAGAATTCCATAAATCTGAACGAAATGTAAAAAAATGGACCAGCAAGAATCCTTAATGAATAGAAAAAAAATATTAAAAAAGTATAACATAAGCAATATAAAGATAGGTTCGTGACCTTGTTTTGACATGAAAAGTTTTGTCTGACTTTTTTATAATAGGATTATTGTTAGCCATAACTGTTAACACATAGGATTTAAGCTTGTAAATCAATTATTTTCGATATATTAAACACTTTAATTAGAAAAAAATAATTGGTTACTGGGCAAAACATTTAACTTTACTTTGATGATTAAGCCCAGATGAGTCCAAAACTGACAATAATCTCAAAACTAGACAAGAAAGCATTCCTAATTCCAATGAACATCTCTAAGTTCATACCAACCTTGCTCTATGGGCTCGAGCGATAGCCAGGCATTCACCCATTTCCCACCAAAACCTCCCAATATCTTTTGGATCTCAATTAATAGACCGCTGTTACGACCATAAATACGTATTATACGTCGTATGCTTATGCGTTCAAAACAGTTTAACGGTATTGCTGAACCAAAATAAAGTCGTGGAAATCCAATTTTTCCAACAACAGACCTAAAGAACAACGACACGTGTTACAATGCAAAAATTGTCTCGGGGTTATTTCTTACACTAAGCCTAACTCTCACTTAATAGTGCACCACGTAGGCTCACTCCGACATAATATAGTGCTCCAGGTGGACTGATTTTGTCCCTTCCAGCCTCTCCTTTTTTCCTGTTGATCCTCTTACATTTTGATGACGTATTTTGTGTTTGCTTTTTGTTTATGTAAGTCTTTGCAAACAAACTCGTCTCCGCAGGTGGCATACCTTGGGTCTACACTCGCCATTCGGTTCTGGTCAGCTGATGTGTCCACATCTTTCTTATTCTTTTAGCCCCTGAGGAAGGACTTGTAGTCCGAAAATTTGGGCATCTTTTAGTTTTTTATTAATTTTTACCTTTTATTGTAATTTTCTTGTTTGGATTTTACCTTTTAAATGTGGTTTTACCATCTAAACTATTGTTTTGTTTACCTTTTAACTAGCCACTGTACAACACTTTTTGTTATAACATTAAAGAAACTAGTTAGGATAGAAGACACTTTTAAGATCAAGAATACAAAGTTACAAGGCTTTCAATTTGAAAAAAAAATACAAAACAAGTTAAAATTGATTGAAAACAGTTAAAGAGGGATAACTCTTAAAAGGATGATCTGGCAATTTTGACACTGAAATCATTTTTGTAGCTCTTTATAAGCTGAACAATTTTGCAATGCTAACTTTTCCTCTAGCACTTACAGTTGTCAAGATAAAGTCCAAAAACTGTAAAAATGGTCAATTTTGACGATTAAGGGGAAATAACTCCTATAAGGAGTCGTCCCAAACTTTGACTCAATGAAGAGAATTGTAGAGCTTTTGATGCTGAAGAAGGAAGGTTGTTTCGGATTTTCTCTTTCTCTTATACTTTTTGAGCTATAAGCTAAAAACTATGGTCTGACACCCCTGATCTATTTCTAGTAACGGCAGCCATGTCGATTGACGTTCATAAATTTCACAAACTTAGTAGAAGACATCCTAAAGATCAAATGTACAAAGTTTCAAAGCAATCCCATCAGTGGTTTCAGAGAAGAAGATGTTTGAAGAAAAGTTAACGGACGGACGGATGACGGACGCTTAACGATGACTATAGCTCACATGGTCATGTGAGCTAAAAACGCGAAAATCATAACCACTCTATAGACTCCATAGGGCTTCGCTGCGCTTGCCCAAAAACTAAGCTTATTGCAAAACGCGTTATTATTGCATTTCAGAAATCATTTCATTTTCGGGTTGCAACCCATTGCAATACGGGTTGTCATCCATAACGCGATTTGCAATAACATAAAAGGCGATTTCCTTGCTTTTAAATTTGTGTGTGTTTTTTTTATTGGAGCGTTTAAAAGCATATTCTGTATCTTTTTTTTCAATCCAAAGAAAGGTTTAGTCCGACAGGTTTTAGTCGTTAAGGGTGTATACCGAACCATCTTACCAAGCTTTGTATTATTATGATGTACGGTTTCTTAATAAAGTTCGGACGGACGGTTCAGTTTCCGCGTGCACAGGTCTATTAGTCGTCTACGAAGTATATAATTTGTAATTCTGAGCCATCATACTAGATTCAAATTATTCTGATGTGTGATTTCTTAGAAAAGCTTGATAGATATTAGTACAGACCTACGAACGTACGGACAGACATGCCGAAACGCCGTTCCGGGGTATACATCTTTTATCCACATTTCTTAACATAATCATTTCTTTGAGCATGGAATTATGATAAAGATGATTATATACCTAATCTATTTATATCCAACGGCGGGGTGTATACTTATACAGCTGGTTGTACAAGTACCAATTATTATCTTAGTGCAAAAGGCGTTTTCTCAGGAAAAAATTATTAGACAATAACCCCCCGGCCGCCTGACAAATAACATCAAAGGCAGATTCAATGCTTTTAATTTTTGTTTTTTTTTTAATTAAGTCAAAGCATGTTCTGATTTTTTTTTCCAAACAGACATTGGAAACGCATTTTAACCAAAAAAAATTGCAAAACGCGTTATTGCATTTCATACTTTATTGCAAAACGGGTTGTCACGTATAACGCGTTTTGCAATAACATGAAAGGCAGTTCCATGCTTTTAAATTTAGGTTTTTAATAGTTTAAGCGTTTAAAAGCATGTAAGCATATCTTTTTTCCACGTTTCATTGAGATCATATATCTAATCTACTTAAATCGAACAGCAGGGGGTATACTTACACAGCTTATTATACATGTATAAATTAATGACAAGAAGCAAATTATTATCTTTTCGCCTTCTTTCTCGGGGTAGATTAAAGTTCCGCGACTGGGTCCGACCGCTTGCTTTCTCGGGGAAAATTTATTCTGCACGAAACGTAATGTTGCGCATTATGCGATTTGCAATTGCACAAAAGGGTTTAAATTTTGTCACGTATAAAGCGTTTACCAATAATATCAAAGGCAGATTTTTTTTTTAATTTAAGCGTTTAAAAGCATGTTCTGGATATTTAAAGCCAAACAGAGACATGGGAAACGCACTTTAACAGAAAATAAGTTTATTGCGAAACGCGTTATTGCATTTCATACTTTATTGCAAAACGGGTTGTCACGTATAACGCGTTTTGCAATAACATGAAAGACAGTTTCCATGCCTTTTAAATGTATGTTTTAAATTATTTAAGCTTTTAAAAGCATGTTCTGTATCTTTTTCAATCCAAACAGAGACAACAGAATCACTATTTAACAAAAAAATATTTTTATTGCAAAACGCGTTGTTATTGCAAAACGGGTTGTTACAGTGCTTAAAATATATACCATGTAACACATACCATATACCTGTATCGAAGCTGATCAGTTCAGGTTACTTTTAGTGATCATCAGATACATGTAGGGACGGTTTTAAAAATATTGGGATAGAATTCGGACCTGAATACGCTATTTCTTGGACTGCAGTTAAAAACATTTTGCTAACTCCTTTTTATTTTTATTGTTTCGCATCATGTTACGTTTCTTGTTTTATTATCTTTATCTATTCTATCTACCTGGAGGTTGCTTAAATATTGGGGATAGAAACGAAAGTATTGTTAATTTGTAATTTTAAATCAAACTCGGCAATATTCCGTATTTTTTTTACGTTTTGTCCCCCCCCCCCCCCCATTCCCCCATAGCATCACAGAAAAATGAAATATTCAATATAGTGATATAGTACACTGTTTATTGTTTAAGTTTATAACAAAAACTTATCATGTAGTAGATTGTGAAAGGAATAAAATCCGAACATAGTAAAAAGTATATTAATATAGATAATATAGATAGATAAAGGTCGAAGTTTGCGCCACGCCGCGCACCCCACAGTTTCCTTTGATATATCAAACGCGCGGCACTGCGTTGCGATGTCTTTAATGCAGATGATATTCGCCGACAAACTAATGAAAATCGAGGGTACATGATAAATAATCTTAGATTATCGATGACTGGCCTTATCAGTGGTGTAATAATTAAGTAATTACCTGTAACCTCTTGATGATAAGGTATACGGATGCAAGTAACCAAACACAGCATGAGAAGACCTATTTGCTCAAGTTTATTTGATAAAAATCGGTGGGGGAAAACTGACACAATTATATCAATACACCATAAGAAAATATAATTTGCTGGGAAAAAAACCTGGATAAATGTTCCTTTAAACTGAGATTACCTTTTTTCTGTAATTTCCTATAAATGAGACCAAGTTGACTTATTAGAAGTAACATATGGCAATCTAGTGACACCAGTCATATAAGAGTGGAAGCGCGTCGAATCTTCAAATATTCATTTGAATGTTACCCTTTTTATCGAGAGGCAATTATTACTATCAATATGACATGTATGGTTTTGTATCTTCATAAATGAAATCAAAAACTTATACAATGAGCCTAAGTTTCTTTCTTTTATGTAAACATGTACATGGGACAATTCATTTATAAAAGAACATTTCATTTTATAAATATACTTTATTAAATGAAGCGATCGTGTTCCTTACTTCAAAAGGCAAAATTTATTATGTCCGACGTAATAATTTTTTACTTTGCAATGTTGTTTTCTTATTAAGATTGTAGAGAAAACCTCACAAGCTTTAATTAGTGTGGAATAGATTTTACGGACTGTCATCAGATTTCCAGTGTTAGCTGTAGCCGGTTATTCTTCGAAATACCCTCATATACAGGTCTATGTTTAAGTGTTGGTCATTTTTACATGAGCTTGGTTGTTGGGTTCAAGTCGCAGAGATTTCGTCTTTGAAATGATATTTATATTTTTTGCAATTTTTAAATCCTAAACAATAGATTCTTTACAGGTATGCGGAAAAAAGACTATGCATTTTTACTGCTGTATTTTTAGCATGGGGTTTGGGATTTTTAGCACCTAGCGAAAAAAAAAACCAGAAACACATACATTTCAACATGCAGACAATATAATCTACACGGCAGCTCCTTATATTTACTGACAGATAGGTGAGCAACTGTCATGGTGGACTTCTTTTCTTACTCCCGGATGCGAATTCATGCAGAATTGGAAAATGTTTAGAAAAAAACTTTGCATTATTTTGAAAAAAAAATTTGTGACGAAAAAACCCTAAGTATTCTCCATGGATAAATTCCTGCTGTAAAATATATTGCAACTAATTTTCTTTTTTATATGTCATTGAAAATTCTTTTTTTTTCCAAATATTTTCTACGTTATCCGAAAATTAACGCCATGTAGAACGCCCGAACATCAAGTGGGAGATAAAAAGTCGGCGAATATCATCTGCCTCAGATGTGTGTCCGGAGCTTTATCTATGTATATTATATCTATGGTTGATCGAACTGCTTTATATTTTATTGTTGTTTTTTGTTGGGGGTAGGGTAAGATTAAAGATGGCTTATCATAAAAATGTATATTGATATTTTGAAAGCTGCACCTTTTGTTTCTTATCATAGACGAAAAACCTGGTAATTAGAAGTATAATAGTTGCGTCGCAAAAGCTACGAATTTAAAGTTTCAAATAGTCTCAGCCGGGCCACATAGGCTGGAAACCCGCTGTTATCTGAAGATAAAGGCCGGTATAGACTGGTTCCCTGCTGATATACAGTAGGAAGTCGGTTGTCAAATTATAAATTTTTACATGTATTGATTTATTGAAAATTTTTATCAGGAAATTAATTAGCAACCTCTTGAAAGGTTTGTGAAATGGACAGCAAATAGCGAAGAATTATCGGCATTGGACGAGTTAAAGCCTTACTCCGCCGAAGTCCTATACAAAGACGAAAAGGGCTTGAGTTAGACACCCTTCGGCTATAATTGTTTGATGTTTTACGCCCGATCAAAACAAGACATACACTCAAAACAAACAAACAAACCATAACACATAAAGAAAAGATTAGATAGTTCACTAGAACAGAAATAATGTTATACAGTACAGAGTATACACATACATGTAAATTAGCGGTCCGGAATTCGGATAGAAAGTCACAGGAAAAAAGGTCACAGTTTTGATAGGACGATAAAAATGTCACAGGAAAAAAAGACACAAGAAAAAAGTCACAGGAATTAAAGTCACAATCCAATATTGGTATTTTGTGCTCATACTGCTATTCTTCTTGATTTTTGTTATTTCATTTTTTTAAAACTAGCAATCTTGGGGGAAAGTTTAAGATATGAATAAATACTCTTTTGATCTAGCTAGACCTGATGACAATAATGAAAAATATTATTTACTTACAAATGACTTATTTTTGTAAATATGATTAAATACATTTTACACAGTGAATTTATATGCTTTACACATCTCAGATTTGTTTCCCTTTTTCCACCACGAGCTTTCAATTAACTAAATTCCATTAGGAAAAGGAAGCATGACCGTCATAGGATGTAAATAATTTGAGGCAAGAGTGAAGCGCTGATTGCAGCGATTTTTTTTATGCAAAGCAACAATTGAGGGTTGATAGCCGCTTAAGGCCTCTTGAAAATCTGGATAAAATGGTGCAAAATCCTGGTTTCTAGTAGGGATTTTCAGCCAGTATTCACGAGTCTATTGAATTCATTACTTTTCCGTCAAGAAAATTGATTTATTGGGATACATTAGTCCCGTGCGTGGCCCGGGTGGCGAATAGGCCCGCAGCAGAGCCTAGCTTATCGTAAGAGTCGACTAAGGGTCTTGGGATTCTGACGTCGGGTCAGTGCTCATCCCACAGAGCGACCAAGTGTGTACCCTAGGTGGCGGAATAGGGTGGCCCTCGTCCGCGGGGGTTGTCAGGTCTATAATACGGAAACCCTGACCGCTGACCATAGTGGGCCAACGTGTGTGGAGAGTGCCACGCTTCATGCACGTAAAAGACCCCTTTGTGAACCGCCAAGTATTGCACCACATAGGCTAAATTATTCGCCCCTACCCACCTCTCCCCTTTTTCTGTTGTTCTTCAAAATTTGCCGTTTCTTTGTTGCCTACCCCACTCCCATATTTCATTTATCATCATCATTTCATGTTCATTTTATCACCTTTTTTCATGTTCACCTATATAGCGTTGCACGGGCGTAAAACACCAACTCACTCACTCACTCATGGGATACATGAAGTAATACCCGTTGGGGGTAAATTAGAGTTAGGTTTGACTTGGATCGATTTAAAAAGTGAAAACAGGGGTATTTCGCAGCAAGAATAATCTGCTTTACCTTAAATAAACAACACCGAGGTTACTCTTGAATTGGCAGTAACTAGTTTGTGCTGCTAGATTCGATAGCTAGGTGTTGCCATTGTATAACAAACATAGCTAGAGAGGAGACAAATTTTGGGCTAATTATGTTTCATTGTTCAGCAATGTTCAGTATACGTCAAATGGATTAATTATTTGCGACTTGCATCCGACAATGAAAAGGTGATCTTGATTGAAGATATAGGACCATATTTTTTTCATTTTCCGTCCGTACGACCGAGTCGTAACAAAAACACAGAGTTGTCCAATCTTCTCAGCAGCAACATGATCTTTACATACGTTGCTTTATCCAGGTTGCAAAGCATTTTTTTTTCTACCGTTAGGATTTTAAACAAAATTGACAAACATACAAGATTACTGGTGTACTTTATTTTTATTATTTTCATAAATACAAAATAAACCATATTTGGTATCGTATATTATGGGACTTGTACACGAAATTGAGACTGGCACATGTGTACGGATTGTATTTGAAATGTATCAATCTACAAATAAATACACTTTCTTAAATACATATAGAAAAGATGCATGATCTAATTTCATGAATTAAGTTTATTTTAATTCATAATTAATTTGGTGAAAATAAAATGCTATTGTCGTATTTTATTTTTGTTCTTTAATTTTCAGTTGTAAACGCTATATATTTTATGCCTACGGACAAATACTTCAAATCAGTTGACACTCTCGTATTTAAACAGAAAAGAATGTTCATGCACATGTCAGTTGGCCCATGGAGCTATGATATAGAAGGAGCTACTACAAGAGGGACATCCAACGTTCAGACTGCGCTCGACAAGTCGATAATTTTAACACCTCGGCAGGACTCGAGTCTTTGATTTCCAGCGTTATTCAGAAAAACTACATATATTTTTGAAGATAAAAATATTTTAAACGTTTTATGATCCTGGTATTAAAATAAAATATTATATTTATTTATTATAATTATTGTTGAAGGCTTCTAAGCTGGACATAAATAAATCAAAAGTGAAATCTCATGTATCTAAGAGTTAAGTTTCCATGAGATAATACAAACAAACAAGGTTTCTTCTTAGTTCTTTGAGCCGTCTTGAAAAAAATCCTTTTGAAATAATAAACCAAAATAACAAACAAACAAAAAAAAATTGCCGTCTTGAAAAAAAAACCTTTTGAAATAATAAACCAAAATAACAAAAAAAAAAAAAACAAAAAAAAACAAAAAAAAAAAACAATACGCCCGATCTTGTATTCATAGTTCTTTTCAAAATCGTTAACATATAAATCATTATAAAATGCGTTATTGGAAGACATCAGGGTTAAGGTAAAATTTTGTTTTAAATTTAATATATGTTTATATTTTTCAAATATTACCATTTAGTAAGTAAGGAAAAAATCTGTTAAAAAATAATAATTTTTTCAATTTTAATATTGCGCCCAATGCATACAATAAATTTTCCGAAAAGTTACGATAAGAAGGTGCAATTTTGCAAGTTCTTGTATCCCGCACCATCCCGCACAATACACATTGATATGGCCAGCAAGCTCTAAGTTTTCTCTTTCACAGCATTATTTCTCATGGTCAGGACTTATCAGGAACCTTCTTAATAAACAGGTAAAACAGAACTGCTTTATTGTACAAAACATATAATTTTACACTTCAAACTATCATAACTCCAACATTTTTTATCCGATTTTCGTGATTCTTTGAAGTTTCTGTTTGTAATTTGTATGGCTATCAACTTGGTACACTATATCTAGCTACCTGTTAACTGGTACCTGAGCAGTGACATTAACGATAAGGTAGCGTCGATAACTTTCACGTGACGAGTAGGACAGTTAGATTAGAACATCCACTCTGTGGTATCGCAGTCGGTACACAACGGGGTTTTTCGATAAGGCGCTAATAGATCAGCGTCTATACATTTTCTTCGGAGGCCCAACGTGCTATTAACAAGACTAATTGGTGCTAATTTCTTGTAGTAGCTCCTTCTATATCATAGCTCCATGGTTGGCCCAAGGAGCAGCCGGTACATCAAAAACTAAAACATTTTTTTGTATTTTTGAATATCTTTTAATTTATCTTATTCAACATCAAGTTTGTATGTCCAAACATTGCTTTAAAATAAATAACTTAAACAAAATCAAAAATGAGAAAATAAATTCCCATTTTCGAGTTTTTACTGCACCTTGTCATTCTTTGGTTCACCAGGCGCACTGGAGTTCTGACAAAAACTAATTATCTGTAACAATAAACAAAAATTGTCTTTTTATTTTTACCCGCTTGGGCTTAAAATTACTAATGCTTGTTTTTGTTCCTCCTTTCTTCGTTTTTACATAATTTTAATGAAACAGAGACCAAGTATTTATTTATTTCTTTATTTATTTATTTATTTATTATTTTTTTTTATTTATTTCCTTAATGTATGTACATGTATCAATATTCATATATGTTCGTTAATCCAATTTGTTTATGTTTATATAATTTCAATCTTTTTCAATCTATTTATATTTCCTGTTTTCCAAAAAATACAGAACCTGAAATTATGAAAATTTTACATATATTTTAAGTTTTTACATTTCTCGCTTGTCTTTTTTATGTCTATCAACTAAGGGAAACAATCCCTGTTAAAAACACTTACTATTTTTGACTTCAATTATTGACATTTTACTTAGACTTAACGAACTTGACAACATCTGAACACATCTTAACAGTTAAATCTACTAATCATCTGAACATGATCTTAACGCATCTGAACAACCCGCGACAGGGTACAATCTTAAATTCCTTAATCGATCTTAACGAGTCCGAAACGACGTTGAGAGGAGATAATCTAATTATTCTACTGAAAGTCTTGATAAGTCTGAACAGATTTCTGTTCAGTATTTTTCAACAAAAATAGGTCTTAAATGGCCGATTTAGATGATTTTTTGGTTACTAGTGACCAATATGTTGGAAGGTATAGATTTTGAAGGATTTATATTATTGAAAAAATATATATGAGAAATGTTAGAAGTATACGTGCGGCGTAAATAATAATAATATATTATCTTATATAAGTATTACTTCTTCATTAACTTGTTTTTCTTCTTCATATATTCAGGTTTAATTGCTTAACAAAAATAAACACAAGTAATCATTGATTATTAATTGAACTTTATACATGTAGTCATGTTTTCACCTGCCGTTTAAATAGAATAAAAATATAGTTAGGAGTGCCTAAGTTAAGAAGTTAATGAGAATGCTTCGAGGACACCCCTAAGTATTTCTTTAGTCATTCTTAATTATTTGCCTAAGTACCCTTCTTATGTTTTTTTTTGACAGCTTCGAGAACACCACCCCAGGTTATTTATATTACAGGTAAATCATTCTAGAATTCATTCTCCATTGAAACCTGTTAAACAAGGATGTGCTCAACCTTGTGAATCAAATAGAGTAATACATGTACATGTATTTAAATACATATGCTTTATCAAAATAAACAGTAAAAAGTGCAAATGACTTTTTGCCTGTAATTCTCAGAACCTGCTTATGTTTGAGGAAATAGGGACGACTTTCAATTTCCCTGAACTTAACAAAATAAACACTTGAATATTTGAAGTGTTATTGAATTAAAACACTACTTGAAAATCTACATATTTTCAAATATTATTCTATATATCTAATGATTATTTAACAAGCTTACATGCAATTATAATGAAAAATATACACAGCTCTGACAAAATTTGAAATACCAGACGCGCGCTTTTCGACTATTGAATATTCATCATGGCGATCGACCCGATGAAACACATAAGAGAAGAATAGAAAATAATCAGATGTTGAATAAGTGTACGCGATACAGCCCACATCACAAACGGAAAAAAAACCCAGAGCGGACAACCACCAGTAGAACTTGAACTAGCGAAGCAGCCTTTTTCAACAATACACACATAGGAAAAGATGCTTTTTGTTAACAATTTGTCAAGCAAGTAAAATAGTTTGTGTTTCTACTTGAATATACACTGAAATATAAAATACCTTATTTTTAGGTAGGTTTAATCTTCATAGGTAAAGTGCATTCGTAATGATCTTTTTTAGTTGCACACATATAAACTGCAAACTAACTTACTAAAGATGATTATTTCCAGTATGTTGCAAAACAAATTATGGATATTTTACTGTTAAAGTAATAATAAATAAAAAAGTCATAAAATTTTTAACACTCTATTTAAGATTTAAATATATAAATTGCTAATAAATACTTTTTTAAAGCTACAAAAGTCCATTAAACAGTGAGATTCTTGCAGAATTTAACAAAAAATGTCTTTAACAATCATTTGCTTCCCGAGTTGTATTATGCAAACTAGATGCATACGACCCAAATTTGAACTCACTCGGAAGTGCTCGCGCAAGCCCGTCTAGAAATACTTTAAGAAATGGATGTAAACAAATATGGTCTTGAAAGGTATGTTCTGCATATGGCTTTTTTAAATGTTTTGCTTTTTCCTTACCCCGTTCCTCTTTAAAATGACACCAATAACAAGAGAAAGTGGTTTAGAAATCCCCTCCAATGAGAGTATTATGTCATTGAATTAATTGAGCTTTCAATTAAATAGGCCCGGGGCCTTATTTTCAAAACTTTTCTAGGAATGTCCTAAGGTATGTATCAGAAATTGATTTAGGAACATCTTTAGGAACCTCCTAAGGAACGTCTCAGCAGTCGTACCGAAGGTTTCTTAAGAACTTCCTGACTAGAAATTAACAAACTGCTTTAGTAAGGGAATATATTGTATGGTGGTAATTTTAAATAAATTGATTTCTTATCTTTTTTTTAAATAAATAATTATTTACATTAAAGTAATGATAATTTACGCATAGACATGTACTTTTGAAAGTGAGTGAATTAAGTTCAAAAGTAAAAATCATGCTATATCTGCGATTTTTTTATCATCTCATGAATAGTTTTAATAAGCTATTTGTTGTGTTTTCATCAGCAAAGTGCAAAATGCCGTGTATGAAACGTAGCCCATTTTTTGTTGTTCGAAAATAAATTAACAAATTAGATATTTGAAATTTTCATATTTTTATGAGATCGTTTTACACAAGTCCACCTTGATCTCAAGACTTTGCATTGATGTCGAGATCACGAAACAACAAAACAATATTTTTGGAAAGTATATACGTATATTTAAAAATATATAATCATAGATTGGCAACATAAACAGACACGATTCATTCAAGACTTATTTTGGTATAAAATTGTTATCCTAAAAAATTAGGAATTTCCTAAGTCACCTAATTTATCTTCCTAAATTAAGGATGATCCATAGGAAGTTTGCAAATTAAGACAGGTACGAAAATTTGACTTAGGACTAAGATGTGGTTTAGGAGGCTGCTTAGCTGTCACTAAGTTTTAAGATAGCTTCGAAAATAAGGCCCCCGGTTAATATATAGCACGATAAAAGGAAAACAGGTACGTGTGTTTTGTTATTATTTACATGTTAAACACTTTTTAATCTGTATTTCTTTACTTATAAAAAAAAGAAGATTAATGAAATTTTATGAAACCAAGAGCTTTACATGCTCTTACTTCAAAATACATGTTTGTTTGTTTTGATATGTTCGGTAAAAATCATAATGTTGTTCACGAAAGTTAAAAAGTGGCCATTGGTATCAAACTTCTTTCAGAAATCAGCTAAATTTTCTAGCCAGTACACGCACATGATCAAATTTTCGTCTTCATAAAAGCGCGAAAGCTCTAATTTTATGATTATGCAACAGTTTAGTGATTATTTTTACATTGCAATTTGTTTCCCCAAAACTGCTTTATTATTACTTTAAACAAAAATATAATTGAATTAAAAGTATAAGATACCACTTATGTTTAAATCTGATTTCATTTATTTAGGGATTTGTTGTTGTAAAAATTGGACTAAGATATTAGAAGACAAGGGATACCCAATTGCAATAATTCTTTTCTTACTAAGTAACATAAAAGTTTGGGCCAAAAATGCTGTTTCATAAAATTATGTTTATAATAGGGAAAGACTTGTTCGCATTTGTCATCTTTTTGGCAAGAAGAAATGTTTGTGATACTTTTATTATTAGCTAATAATGATATGCATTAATAGTATAGGTTTAGTTAAGATCCAATTTCTATACAGTGTGCTGCGACGTGAACTATTTGTGACTGTTTTCTATGATGGTTTTTTCATTGCTGCTGATTTATGCATTAGATCATATGGTCCTCCCTTATACACACTTCTATTTTTTCTATCTAAATTATGCAATATATATTTTTTTTTAAGTAACAAAAAATCTATTTTTTTCAGTTGCTTGTCAAGAATTATATATAATTTCTGCCCTAATAATTAAACGTTTTCTACAATTATTTTTTTATTTCAAATTGCACGTTTCCACTGTAACATATATGCAGCCTTATCAAAAAGTGTCAAAGAGAAAAAAAAACACTTACCAAACAGGGACTGGTTCCATTTAATACCTTAAATTTTAGAGTTACCTATAATCCATTTTTCTCTTAAAATTTCCTGTATAAATTTAGGAAATTTATCCAATTTTAGGAAGCACTAAAGTTAAATTTTTTTATGAAAGCCAGGCAAGTGCTGACAAATTTACTTTAAGATTGGGAGATTTTGTGGGTTTTTTTCTTTACAAATGTTTCAATATAGATGATAGTTAAAAATATTTTGAAATCGTAACTTATATTTATTGCTTAAAATAGAAAAAAAATATTTAAGTTTAAACCTCTTTTTCACAATCAGGAATATCGTATATCAACATATTGTAATATTGTATTGATCAGAATTGGGTTTTGTGTAAGTTTGGACCATGTTAAGAATAATTAATCGGAACAAGGATATTAAAACATAAATCTTAATATCAAAAAACATATTTCCCGAAACTCCTTTTATAAACTAAATATTTTCGTATTTTGACCAGGACAAAAAAAGCGATCTTCTTAAAAGTAAAATGGTCGGCCCTAACCGTACATAAAAACAACAGTAACAAAATGTATTTGAGTCATGAATTTTAACCCAAAATAAACAATTATTGCCGCACTAGTTACGACAAAGTCAATCATTATGGTAGATTTTCTTCCTGTTATTCTTAGAAACTACTTTATGTTAAAATTACAGGGAAGAATTTGAATTTCCGGTTAGTTATTTTTAAAGTGTATACATTTGAAGCTTTTGTCATTCCTTGCTGAAAAAACGAACAATTTAATTTATACTTTTGAAGAAGACCACAATGGCATTTATGAATAGAAAATTGTCCACTGAAAATGAAGACACCTATGATGAAGTAGAAGAAGTGTCTGATCGCAACAACCGAGAAACAACTTTTGGTGAAATGCAGGAACTTGGTAATCGTCAATGTACCAGCCCCACTGATGATCAGCTGACTTTACCCTTGCAGAAGAACGACACCTCTGGTTCCTGTCAAACCAACCGAAAAGCGTGTATTTTCAAGACGATGCTTATCGTCTTGTTAATGGTTGGGACATCAATAACTACAGTGCTCTTGGATCGCTCTCTTTTCAATCAAGGTAAGTAATTGTTTTTTGAAAATAAGCAACAAGTATATTTGATATTTATTTCTTATTCTAAATTAATTTCAGACCAAAATACCATGAACAAAACAAGGAAGGCAAAAAAAGAAGTAAATATAAATAATGTATATAACTTAATGCACACTTTGGAGAGACTAAAATAATTAATTTAACCAAAAATAAATATAAAATGTGTTGTAGCCTTAGCATAAATACTATTTGAAAACTTTTTTTTTGCCTTGATGGAGAGTAAAACATTTTTTGTATACATGTACATGTACATTTAGTTTGCATGCGAATTCAATTATTTACCGATGAATATATGAAAAACAGTCTATCTATCATCAAGTTTATTACAGCGACTAAATTGTTACATCACCCCATTCAGTGCACCCCCTAAAAACAATTCCAACTTACCAATGACATTTTAGTGCATCTGCTTTATAGTCTCACATTGATTTTTTTTCAAATGGAAGCTTCTGTCTTTGACCAAGAAAGCTTACGCCTTTATTGAAAGTTAAATGTAGTTATACGTATAATGTACGAACTCTGCAACAGTATAATTGCAATTTTTATAAGTGTGCAATTATTTCAATGTGAAGTTTTCAGCAGAAATTTTTTCATACATAGCTAGATATTTTCCCTCATACAACAAGTAAATATCGTTTCTATAGATGTGATATTGACAATTCAGAGACACCAGCTTTATAATAATATATTCCATAAAAAGGTTTAAAGTACAATCACGTCACATATAATTGGTGAGATGTTGTTCAGTATGAAAAAAAGATAACAATGCATTTGTTGTTAAACCCCAGACTTTGTCAGTTTGTGCCAGGTGGCATAAGTTCGTATTTATCTAAGTTCTCGACTTTGCTTATAGGTTTTATGCTACATGCATACCATGTAATTTAGCTTTAGAATCTTTGCCTTGTCGCTAGTTAAAAAAATGTTACATTATAAAGTGCAGTCATTGTGATGTCACTTTTTTCCGTTTATTCAAAAGTTTACGGATGGTCACTCCTGAACTTTTTTAAATCAAACATTTTATGACTTGTGATGGAAATAAAAGATAATTGTCTAGTTTATCAAATAACAGAAAGAAAATGATAGGTCAGTGTGCTCGTTTCTGAGTTATATGACATCAAAAATTTGGCGGGAAATCAGATTCCTCTAGATTCTACATAATTTTAACATTGTGTGGCATTTTTGGCCTTTATAACCATGAAATTGTATTAAGAATTTCAAGAAATTTTATACAGTTGGTTTTTAAGGTCTATATAATCCGAAAATATCATAATATGCAGGGGTCAGTGTGCAAAAAGTGCCTTCAATACTCAAAGGTATAGTCTAGAGGAGTTCCAAAATTCTGAAATATGAAGAGTGACTATTCTTAAACAGAGCTATCTAAATTGTTTAAGCTCATTGGACAGTTTTTTTAACGTATATTGCCGTTAAACACACTCGTTTTTTTTATTTCATAATGCAGGTCATTCTGAAATGAACACATCAAAATGTCAAAGTGAAAGGATGGACATATTAGGTATAGTAAATCAAGACACTCCAGTTGTGAGTATGAATCTGCAACGCCCATCAATATGTCAAGTTTGATTTTTAAGCGGATATCAAAAAAGAATTTTTGGTTTTTTTTTTCAGTTAAGAATTATGTTTCTGGCACATAATTGTATTTTGAGATTTATGTTAAAACCATAGTTATAAATCTTAAGACTTTCAAATAGCTCCATGATATTTAAACACACAACCATTTTCTCCAGGATATCGATCATGATATAAAACAGTTTTTTTTTCTTTATGCTGTTAACATCCATAGTCAATTATACTCATATTTTGTTTCTTATATTCAAGATGATAGAATGGTAAGAATGAACAATGTTATAAAACAGCTTGAAACGAAAGTGGAACACCAATCACAAGGTACATACTATTCTGTTTGAATTTCAGCATTGTTCGTAAAAAACAACAATGAATACTAGTGAGTATGGAAATTAAGAGTAATATTAGTGGCTCCCGCAGGGTTAAAAACGACCTGCGACCTGAGGGCTTTTTAAGGTCGGCTTCCGACCTACACTTCATAAAATCGTCCTATGCCAAAAAACGACCTGCGACCTCCGTCAAAATATGCCTTTTAAAAGCGACCTTGAGACCTCAGGCCACTTTTAAAAGCGACCTTGCGACCTGAGGGGGGTACCCTGCGGGAGCCCCATATTAACCAGGTTACAAATGTAAGAGGTCAATAAAGGCAATTACAATTTTTTTGCACTTTGAGGGTCGATCACGAATGTCCATGAGAAAGGATAAACAAGGAAAACATACCGGGAAATTTCAAACTGCAAAGGTACTAATGGCACCCCGAATCGATTCCAGATTCACCCAAGCACAAACCACCCTAACGCAAGAATTAGCGAATTTATAACAAATATGCATTAAAATTCGCCAAAATTTATCTCGATACGCATGAAACAACTAGTTATTTTAGTTAATTATTTGTATTCAGATAATCAGGTCCTATCTAAACAACCAAATACAAAAAACAGGGCTACACCGAAGAAAAAAATTGTGATGAAAAAACATTAAGAAAATATTGGGATATAATTCAATTAAAAAAATGAAAACTTTGTCAATAACAGTTTTTTTTAACATTTTTTCTTGTTTTAAACAGCACAAGGGTTACACTGACGGTAACACTTTCGTTTACACATTCATATGAAAATATCTCAATACAACTTTTTTTATTTCAGAAATCGAAAATACTTTCTCTATGTTTAAATTCAAAAAATGTAATGAATTAATAAAACGTATAATGACTAAAATAATTAAATATTTTGTTTAACATACTTGTTTAAAATGAAAACAAACATAACATTATGAAGAAAATACATTTGTTTCATTTTAGCTTTAGGTGCAACATACATACGATGGGCAAGAAATTTTAGTTTTTTTTTCAGTTAAGAATTATGTTTCTGGCACATAATTGTATTTTGAGATTTATGTTAAAACCATAGTTATAAATCCTAAGACTTTCAAATAGCTCCATGATATCTAATCTCACAACCATTTTCTTCAGAATATCGACCTTGATATAAAAAAGTTTTTTTCATTTATTGTGTTAACATCCAGAGTCAATTATACTCATATTTTGTTTCTTATATTCAAGATGATAGAATGGTAAGAATGGGCAATGTTATAAAACAGCTTGAAACGAAAGTGGAACACCAATCACAAGGTACATACTATTCTTTTTGCATTTCAGCATTGCTCGTTTAAAAACAACAATGAATACTAGTGAGTATGAAAATTTAGAGTAATATTGACCAGGTTACAAATGTAAGAGGTCAATAAAGGCAATTACAAAATTTTTGCACTTGGAGGGTCATTAACGAATGTCCATGAGAAAGGACAAACAAGGAAAACATACCGGGAAATTTCAAACTGCAAAGGTACTAATGGCATTCCAGATTCACCCAAGCACAAACCACCCTAACGCAAGAATTAATGAATTTATAAAAAATATGCATTAAAAGTCGCCAAAATTTATCTCGATCCGCATGAAACAGCTAGTTATTTTAGTTAATTATTTGTATTCAGATAATCAGGTCCTATCTAAACAACCAAATACAAAAAAACAGGGCTACACCGAAGAAAAAAATTGTGATGAAAAAACATTAAGAAAATATTGGGATATGGTTCAATTAAAAAATTGAAAACTTTGTCAATAACAGTTTTTTTAACATTTTTTTCTTGTTTTAAACAGCACAAGAGTTACACTGACGGTAACACTTTCGTTTACACATTCATATGAGAATATCTCAATGCAACTTTTTTATTTCAGAAATCGAAAATACTTTCTCTATGTTTAAATTCAAAAAATGTAATGAATTAATAAAACGTATAATGACTAAAATAATTAAATATTTCGTTTAACATACTTGTTTAAAATGAAAACAAACATAACATTATGAAGAAAATACATTTGTTTCTTTTTAGCTTTAGGTGCAACATACATACGATGGGCAAGAACACAGTGTCCAAGTGAGACGGAGCTGGTTTACTCAGGTATGTCTATTCTGAACGATACATGCACAAAATCTGCATAATTATATTTCGAATGATGAAAAAAATTGACACTTCTTTGATAAATTATCTCGGGAAAACAATTATTTTTGTATTGTTTTACGATATCTTGAGAAACAATTTGTTTAAATCTTATTTTTTTTTCATTTTAGTTTACATCTCTAATTTTTGTGACTTGTTTAGATTTTAAAGCATTCATTTGTTTATCTTTGTTATGACAGGATATGCTGGTGGAGGAAGGTACGATGAGGAAGGATCAGCAGCAGAACCAGTCTGTTTACCCAAAGACCCGGAATTCAACAAGACATCGGGATCTGGCAGTGGTCGTATGTATGGTGCAGAATTTTATTCTAATTCGTTTGCATCAAATAGTGTAAACCAGGATGTCCCATGTGCTGTTTGTAGAACCCGATCCTCCACAAGCGTGATAATGATCCCTGGTAAGACCAGCTGTCACACAGGGTGGAAGCGAGAGTATCACGGATACCTTGCTTCTGGTAGCTATGCTGATAAAGCAGCGAATACCTACGTCTGTATTGACATTAACCCGGAGTATGTATCCGGGGGTTCGGCATGGAGCGGTTATAGCAAATTATTCTTTGAAGTTATAGTTAAGTGTGGTGTACTAAAATGTCCACCTTATCACGAGGGATATCCTCTTACCTGTGTGGTTTGCTCCAAATGAAATTATAAAGCTTTTGAAGACATTAAAAACGATGTATGATATGTAGAATGAACATTTAAGGATTTTCTTAATTCATGTAACTGTCATATAAAATAATTTGTTTTTTTTTTAATCATAATTCTAATATTGATTCAATATTTTTCGTACTCAAATATTCAAAATAAAATTAGAGTAAATTTAATATAACAATAACTTAAAATAGATGTGGTTTTTTTTCTAAATAAAATCATACTGATCCTACTGATTTTATGTCCACTTTAGATCATTGTTTCATTTTAATATTGGAATAAGTTCTAAATACCAGCACCATCCTGATAGTATGTAAGGATAATATGTTAATCAAGTTATTATTATATTATTTTTAAAACTCGATACAAAAACGGTTATAAAACGGTAATTTAGATATTTTAGGAAATTTTTAATCACATTAATAATCTATTTGTACTTTTATTTAATAATTGTATGCTCTCAATATTATGTAATGATGGTGTAATTAAGACATCTATATAATTGAGAATAAATTAGATTTACTGTAAATGTGCCTGTTCTAAGCCAGGAATCTTTAACAAAGCTTTTGTTTGTATTTGTCTCTTTTGGCGTTTTTATTTCTTCATTAAGAATGGGGTCTATCTTTGACTATTTCAGGACTGGATTTCAATAATACAAATTTTATTCACACCTTTGGTCAATTGCAGAACGGCGAGCATCGCCTTCTTTCGTCGTTAAAGGCTGTTTGTGGTTTATCATTGTGGTTTTTTCTAAATTACCGCTTGTTATATGGAGTGTGTCGCACACACGTATTCCACTTCTCCTTATTTTCTACTTTAGTACATTAGGTGTTGTAACAAAACAAACACTTCCAAACGGGGATGGCCAATCTCAATCACGAAAATGAGACAAAACGAGTCAGACAAAAATACCGTGATTGTTCAAACTCTTTCACCAAACACCAATGCTTAAACTTGTATGCGTTTTGTTTTTATTGCCAATAACAAGAATAAGAATAAACAAGGAATCTGTGAGCTACTGCTCACTCAGTATACCCCCACTACCCCAAAATGAACTATGTCGGTAAACAGGAAGTAGACACCCAACAGACCTAATTTCAATACTCGCAATAAAGAACCTCATAGTTAAGCCATACACATAAATTCAAGTCACTGTGATATGTAATTTTTGTGAAAATGTGTCGAAAATTTTCGACAACTGACCAGCAATGTTGAAAGTTGACTAAGTTGGTAAACAGGAAGCAGATATCCAACATACCTTATTTCGGGACTCGCAATAAAGGATCTTGCACTGAACTCATATACCATATTTCAAGTCACTGTGATATGTAGTTGCTGCTGAGAAAACTGTTACGAAATTTATGTTACGGACTGACGGACGGACAGAAGGACGGAAGAAAGGACAAAGGTAAACCAGTATACCTCCCTCTTCTTCGAAGTGGGAGTATTGTTAAATAAATGTGATGTTATTAAAAAGGATATCCAAAAATGAGTTTTTCTTTAGAACATAGAATAGATATGTATAAATCTGACTGCTTTTGTAAATCCCTAAGAGTACATACATCTTCTGTTCGTAGTATTTGAACATGAAACTGCAAAAATATTATGACATCAAAACTTAATAAAGCATCCACCCCCCCCCCCCAAAGCCAGACACAAAACATTCAAAAAGTAAATTCATTGAGAAATAATGAATTTATGTTATTCGAGATACCGACCATTTTACAAATATTTTGAAAATGATTTTTTCCTAAAAAAAATTTTTGAAAATGATTTTTATGATAATATATTTTGGCAACAGAGGATATAAAAAAATATTAGAAGGATTTCTGCTATATAAAATAATGCTAAAAATGAATAAAAAATGCTGGCCAAAAAAAATAAACCAAGGCGCCCTTTTCAAGTTAAATGGTCCGTCCAAGAAACGGCGTCGATGAAATGTGATGAAATGACGTCAATCAGATGTAGGTTTGTAATAGTTTTTTTGTTATCCTTTACCGAATTTAACAGATGTTGATTTGTGATAAAGTTTTGTTTTGTCTTTTGTCATGGCAGATGTTGGTTTGTCATTAATTTTTGTATTGTCTTCCTTTACCGGATTCGGCACACTAAATTGGAAATAGTCAGCGTGACGTGTGTGCTAACTACTTAGTCTTCCGGATCAGAGAGTTCACCTTTGTTACGACTTTGGTTCGCATTGTTGATTTCTCTATTTGATTGAGTTTTGTTTTTTTTTATGTTCTGTGTTCTTCGTCCTGTCCTCGTTCATGTTTGCTTGCTTTTTCATTGCCCTTCGGATTTTTGGCACTTGAATGCTCAATTTGGGCTTCTTTGTTATTGTTTATCTGTCAGCATTCGACTTCGAACCCCAAGCATGGAAGGCGAAAAACAAATATATAGAAAAAAATGTTTTCAAATTAGATTAGAAATACAATCATTTGTCATGCTTGTATAATGCACGTAAGGTAAACTACAAACAAGGTTATTTGTGATGTTGAATAATCCTTATCACGCTTTAAGTCAAATTCAGATTATCTGATTACAATTATATATATCAATTGAATCCTTCTGTCTTTGTATGGTAGATCTGAAGACTTATAGGTTCTTACATAAGTTCTTGGAAAAATCCGGCTAATCTTTCACGAGTGATAGAATTTTTCAGTCTTTTTGCGAGTGGAGCGCAGAGGAACGAGCCAAAAGACCCAAAAAATTCTATCACGAGTGAAAGATCATTGCCGGTTAATATTTTTTTATGTTCTGAAACCTTAGGTGGCTTCATTCTTAAAACCGAAAGTTTTGAATAACATTGCATTTCATTGCAATTGGTTGACATCATCGATCAATGTTAGTACCGGCGGTTATTATTGGTTAATTGACCAGTGTGAGATCGCTGCACGTGCTCGCATCTCAACCTGGTCATCTTACACTGAAAAGAGTCATTTATGGAAGAATACCATTCTACTTTCTGGTCTAATGACCTTTTTCAGAATCCTTTGGGTTATCATTAGACGTAATGCTTTGAAAATCTTGGAAGCTGTACTTTGATTGGTCAATTCAAAGAGTCATCTGAGTAAAAAGTAGAATGGGATGTCGTCAGATCTACCTTGCAGTGACCGTAAGAAACAATTGATAGATCAGGCTTGGGCGCCACAAAACATGAAAAAAAACTTAAGTCTGAAAATATTCTCAACTTATTGTGACGTTATCGAATTAGAAAGTTTTGATTTGAGTTACCATGAAAAATAAGAATATTCTCAGACTTAAGTATTTTTAAGCTTTGTGACGCCAAGGCCTGATTTCAATCAGATTGTGTTTTAAGTATAACAACCATTGGCATACAAGTTGCTAATTTTGACTAACCACCCCTATCATGTTGTGTTTATACTATCATTCTTCTCTTGTTCATCTCCCCGAAATACTGTGGTTAATCATTATTCGTTGGGTATCAATTTTCATGGTTTTTATGTGTGGCCTTTACCAACGAAATCTTAACCCAACAAAAAGGAAATTAAACATTGATATGAATGCACTGGAGACATAAGAACCACGAAATTAGGAATCAATTTACTGAAAATTTGTACCCACGAAAATAGATGAAACCAACGTAACCTAAGGGCGTTGTGAAAGAACACACACGACCCGAATCATAATTTCAAAAACCAAAAACATGGCCTTTCGAACGGAGATAAAGTATTTTATCGGTAATTATTACATTTTCCTTTGATGTTTGCGCTGTATCATAAACAGGTGTTTATCACCGAAATTATCGGGTCAGTAAGTGACTTAGCACTTGTTTTATCAGTGCCTGATAAAAAAAACCATTAAAAACCCTTTTTTAAGGAAAAAAACATTTTGTTGCTCGTGGATAACCTATAAAATGAATGCAGGACTTTTGAATATTGAGATCGAGTTTATTGGTTCACCTATCGGGTTCACCATAAACAAGTTATAAATTCGATCTCAAGATTCAAAAGTCCAATATTCTATATTTATGTACGAAAAGAAGGTTAATAAAATTTGGTTAATTGACAAAATTTTGACGTTGTTGTCTCATAATTTTAAATGATATCATTTTCAAAAAGAACTTAAAACGACCAATTGACCTGTCTCTGGTAACACCATATTTTAGACTTGGTGGAAGGAAGCAGGAAGCAAGAAAATTAAATCATGACTTAAATAGACGATAACAGATGTGACATAAGTTTACGTGAACATACAGAAACGGCAATTAAAAAAATCACAATGGAAAACAAATGCTGAAAGGAGTTCAAAAAACTAATTTACATTTATATTTCCTCTGAATAAAATGGTGTCTGTAGACTAAACCATAGTTCACTGGTACATTTCATATGCTGATATCAACAGTCAATATCAAATGATAACGGCTATCACTTGTTTGTAAGACAGGGAAAGATCATCATTCAAAATCGCAATATCAAGCTATATTTAGTATAAACTAAAACAGTGGGCCAATGACGAAGCTAACATGTAGCAACGGGGCAATCAAAAGAGAGCCCAAGCCAATGAATAGGAGAGTTACAATCACTGTGCAACAAACAACATGAAAGCACCCTTTGTGTAAGGGTTTAATGCCTTTTTCGACGCACTTGAGTCATAAAGGGCGGTCGGTTTTCATGGTGGAGTAGACACGAGTGCCCGGAACAGAATGCCACCGACTTTGGGCAGGTAGCTGATAAACCTTATCACATACAGCTGGTGAGGAAGTCTCATTTCTGTAAATTACAAGTGGGCCGGGACTTGAACACCACCTGAGAAGTAAGCAGATAGTGATCAAAGGTGTGGTATTGAAATCAGCTACTTACCACTCGGCCACACAAGCTCCATCATAGATCTTTTTTATGTTATCTACGTAATTGTAGACTTGAAAATAAGTTAAGAATTTAATTTCTGAATTTTCAAATTTACGCCAGTGAGCTGTTCTCATTCTCATTCGAAGCCGAATAGACAAACTTCGCAAATGTGTGAACTCCCGGCCTTCTTCTGTATTTAGAGATCGTGAAGCTCTCAATTGTCTCTCTTCCTTACATAACAGGTATGTTGTCACGCCAACAGACAAGGCTTCCAATAATATAGTTTTTGTATGTAAAGCACATTATTACAATTGTCTAATAAAAGAACTAGGCACTGAAGATAGTACGCTAGTGCTTCATACAAATGGACTACATTTAACAAAGATGAAATCATAGCCAACCATAACTCTTTTGTGTCCTCTTTCAATATTCAAATGAAAGATGAACATAAAGAGTAACCATATTTGTACTGGATACCTAAACTTCACAAAAATCCGTACAAAGAAAGGTATATAGCTAGATCTTCATCATGTTAAACTACAGAGCTGTCCGTTCAATTAACTAAAATCTTGTCTGCTGTCAAAGCATACTGCGACACTATTTAAAATCGTAGTGGAATCAACCATATGTGGATTTTGAAGAACTCAAAAGATTTATTAGATCATTTTAAATCTACATTATTTTCTAAGGTTTACTCTTTGAAAACGTTCGATTTTTCAACTTTATACACTACCTTGCCACACGAAAAACTACATTTATATAAAATGTCGCCTGAAAAAACTTCTCGAAAAAACCTTTTCAAACTCTAGGAATTTTGTTGTTTTGGGTAATAACTCTACTTTCTTTTCCAAAACATCTTTCAAAGATAAAATTTGTTACACACTGGGACAAGTTTGCAGTATGCCTGATTTCCTCATTAACAACATATTTGTCACCTTCGGAGGAGAGTTTTTTTCAACAACAAATCGGCATTCCAATGAGCACAAACTGTGCTCCTCTCCTCGCCGATTTGTTTTTATACTCTTACGAGACTGAATTTCTTCAGGGACTCGTAAAGAACAAGAAAATGAAAGAGGCAAGGTTATTTAATCTTACATCCAGATATACTGATGATGTCCTTTCTGTCAATAACACTTCATTTAGTAGATGGATTCCTTCAATATATCCTTCGGAATTGGAGATTGAAGAGACCACCGAATCAAATTGCTTCACGTCTTTCTTGGATTTGCACCTCGAATTTGACCCAGGTGGTCATCTCAGTACAAAAAAATTACAATAAAAGACGATTTTTATTGTCAAATTATTAATTTTCCTAATCTACAAAGCAATATACCTTCTTCCCCTGCATACGGTGTTTATATTTTACAACTTATTCGATATGCCAGAGCTTGCAAACAATTCACAGATTTTTTTATCAGACATCGATTTCTTCGTGACCTACTTTTGGAGCAGGGCTATAAGAAAATACGTCTCATACGATCCCTAAAATAATTCTTTCTTCGTTATCAGCCACTAGTATAAAAGTTCAAAATTGAGTTAAAAGATATGGTGGTTAATTGTTTTAATTAGTATTTGACTGGTATGCTGTACTGAGATGATCACCTCAAGATCCCTATTGTGTCTCACAACTATGTTGTGTTCTATGGTCATTACCGGATCCTAAGATCGCAATGGAAGAGGGAGGTTTGGCGCCATAAAACCTGGTTTAACCCACCATTTCGTTTGAAATGCCTGTACCAAGTCAGGACCATTGCAATCCACCAATTTTCCGGTATTACTGATTCGTGTTTGTCCTTTTCTCTGGACTATGAAATTGATCATTCAAGTTCTGTAGTTTTGTTATTACCTTTATTTTCTAATAGAAATTTTTATCGAAAACTGAATGTTAACAAAAGATGATATGTTGTCCAATATTTACCGGGTTCACCTAAACGAAACCAATTATTTAGTACCAATAGCTTTTGAAAATGTAAAAAAAAATGATAAATAACTAATCCAGAAAAAGTGGAGCTTAACTTGTTTTGAAAACAGACTTTCATTTTAAATGCGTATAAAAGGAGCTATACCTAAAGAAATTTCGTTTCTTACAAGAAATTATTTATTAAAGTTAAAAATCGTTCAAGGTTTAAAAAAAACCAAAATGTTGCAAATATTGAAATCCCGTATTATTCGCCCTTTATAAACTCACGATGTTTAATTACATTCACAATCAAGTCTTTGATTAAAGTCATTTTAATTTTTCCTGATAAAAAGACAGTAAGGTTATCGTTGTTTACTTAACCAAATTTTCATCCTGCATCTTTATTTTATGAATAATCGAAGTTTTATTTTTCTTTGAACGCCACTTGCGACATTTTTTTTAAAAATAAATATTATTCTATAGCCAAAAACACAAATCTTCTCCTTTCTGAGTCAAATGTTAGGTCAAAGCAATGTCCTGTCTTTTTATTTCCGTTATTTTTTTGTATTCTGCATTCTTATTTCAACTTAACAACCCATAACCCACCTTTTAAACTCAAATGATTGCTCTGTGAATAGGTTTAATATAGTCATAGTATAATACCTTGGCAATCTTTAAGTGGTACTTGGTAATTTTTTTATTTCAAAAAATTGTTAATTCTTTGCTCAGATGATTAATCTTATTCTTTAATCTCAGCTACCTGTTTTACACTTCATTGATTTTTAAAGTTCAATCTAGCTCGTGCGTAAATTTGCCGGTGGTTATCTCTTCACTATTGGTTTTCATATGGTTTAGACGTGTAACTATTTACCCTCCCACCCACCCATTTTTTCTTATTTTTTTAATTTGGTAACAATCAGAATTTAGTCTTTTTCAGAATGTGTGTTATATTGATGATGTTGACTATGTGATATTGATGGAGCCATTTATTTATTATCTTTGGACAGTTTATTTTGAAATATTTATGAACTTTAATTAATCAATTTGTATATATTATTATTAATGTTGAATTTATTATTTTGCCAAAATATGATTATCAAATTGAATTTGTTTGTTTTTGTTTCCGGCCAATTTATTCACTAGCATGAGAATTATAACGTATGTCCTAGTGTACATAAGTCGTTTAACCTCCCTCTTACGAGCAAGTATTTATCAATAGTATCTAATAATAAATGTGAGCTTTGTATTACTTCCTGGCTTTGTTCTTTGTATTTTTGTTTTTGTTTTGTGTTGTTTGTCTCTTCGTCATCTTCTCGTTCAGGTTTATTTGTTTTGTCATTGCCCTTTCGGACATTAGTCATTCGGATACCAAATTGGCACCTCTAATTCTTTAAAAGTTACGCAATGAAAATGGTATTAAGGAATTAATAATCACTTCAGCTGAAGCTTACCAAATTACCAAGCATAGATCTATACATGTGATCTTTATATTTTTTTCGTAATTTAAAAACTTTTGGCTAATGCTTTTCCGAAAAGATTGGAGATGTACATTCGGCAAGTTTGTTGATATTTTTTTTTCATTTAATATGCAATTTTAAACGTTAAAGTATATACTAAATACAAATGACAACAAAGTTCCAGACAATAAATTTTGCTACGCCTGACGCGCGTTTCGTCTATTCAAGACTCATCAGAGGCGCTCTACCAAAAATATTGAAAATGCCAAACACTGTATGAATATGAAGAGCATAGAACAGTAGAACCAAAAATACCAAACTGGGGAACCAAACATACTAAGTTATTCAACCTATGTCTGGGGTAGGAAGAACCTTAGGGTTTAGAAAATTTTGAAATTTAGACGGATAATTTAAAGCTTTGATGTATTCTCCAACTCAAAAGTGTTGGTGCCGGAGCGGGCTAACCTCGGGGAATTTAAACTCCACCAGCAGAGCTAACCTTCACGTGTGTTCGAAATACAAATGACAACAAAGTTCCAGACAATAAATTTTGCTACGCCTGACGCACTTTCGTCTATTCAAGACTCATCAGAGGCGCTCTACCAAATATATTGAAAATGCCAAACACTGTATAAATATGAAGAGCATAGAACATTATAACCAAAAATACCAAACGGGGGAACCAAACATACTAAGTTATTCAACCTATGTCTGGGGTAGGAAGAACCTTAGGGTTTAGAAAATTTTGAAATTTAGACGGATAATTTAAAGCTTTGATGTATTCTCCAACTCAAAAGTGTTGGTGCAGGAGCGGGCTAACCTCGAGGAATTTAAATTCCACCAGCAGAGCTAACCTTCACGTGTGTTCGAAATACAAATGACAACAAAGTTCCAGATAATAAATTTTGCTACGTCTGACGATTAACTCGATGGCTCAAAAATGTCATGTTACAATAATCTATTTATATGTATTTGTATTAGGTCAGATTTTTCCCCGTATACATGCGTATTTCAAACGTAGACTGGCTTTTCCGGCCTCAACTACACTACTTTCCTAAGATTTGGACATGCGCGGGAAAATCAGGGGCGGTAACACAAGTCTAATTTCTAACGTAGTTCCATGAACGGACAGAAAAGTACAAAGTTACCATGCAGGTATCACTGGAATCGATATTCGTATTATGATGAATTTGCTTTTTTCCACTCTGATGAGTTCCTGATGTTGATTTTCCACAGAATCTTTGAATAGTCACCTTTTACCAGATTTAATCATGATTAGATTTATAGCTTTAAGTTGTTTATAGAAGAAAATGAGATATGGAATAAGTGTACGCGACAAAACCTACAATATAAACATATATTTTAAACATCCACAATGGAAAACAGCCAGCAGCCTTTAGTGTGACGTCTTGGTATTGCTGAAATATCACGACGGATTAATAAGCAGAACACAATCAACCAATCAATTAGTAATATGGGTTGTAACAGTCAGAAACTGCTTACCACTATCCTATTTGTGTTTGGAATTCACTCTCGTTTTGTGTTTTGTATTACTACAAGACCCTGATTGCAATGGAAGAAAGAGGTTTGGCACGCCATTAACCTAGATCAACCCACCATTTCTTTTGAAATGCCTGTACCAAGTCAGGACCATTGCTATCTTCAGTATGTTTATCATGTTTTGTCTTTTCTCTTGAACGTTTACATTTATCCTTCAAGTTTGGAAATTTTGTTACTACTTATACTTGTTTGTGTGTATGTTTCGAAAGGCAAATTGGTGGTTGTTTTGTTTTATTTTGTGAGTGTCTCTTTAAATAATTATAGTCTTCAGTGTATACAGTTTTTGTCCCTGGTTGTGTTTTGTGTAAATACCGGACCAAAAGATAGCAATGGAAGAGGGAGGTTTGGCACGCCTTAAAACCTGGTTTAACCCACCATTTCTTTTGAAATGCCTGTACCAAGTCATGACCATTGCTATCTTCATTTTTTCAGTATGTTTATCATGTTTTGTCTTTTCTCTTGAACATCAACATTGATCCTTCAAGTTCGGAAATTTTGTTACTATCTATAATTGATTTTTGGGTATGTTTCGAAATGCAAATCGGTGGTTATTTTTGTTTTATTTTGTGAGTTTCTCTTTAATTAATTATAGTCTTTAGTGTATACACGTTTTGTCTCTGGTTGTGTTTTGTGTAACTATCGGACCCAAAGATAGCAATGGAAGATGGGAGGTTTGGCTCGCCTTAAAACCTGGGTTAACCCACGCCTGTACCAAGTCATGACCATTGCTATCTTCATTTGTTTCAGAATATTTATCATGTTTTGTCTTTTTTTCTTGAACATCAACATTGATTATTCAAGTTCAGAAATTTTGTTGCTATCTATACTTGATTTGTGTGTATGTTTCGAAATGCAAATCGGTGGTTATTTTTGTTTTATTTTGTGAGTTTCTCTTTAATTAATTATAGTCTTTAGTGTATACACGTTTTGTCCCTGGTTGTGTTTTGTGTAACTATCGGACCCAAAGATAGCAATGTACCAAGTCATGACCATTGCTATCTTCATTTGTTTCAGGATATTTATCATGTTTTGTCTTTTTTTCTTGAACATCAACATTGATTCCCCAAGTTCGGAAGTTTTGTTGCTATCTATACTTGATTTGTGTGTATGTTTCGAAATGCAAATCGGTGGTTGTTTGTTTTATTTTGTGAGTGTCTCTTTAACTTATTATAATATTCAGTGTATACCGATTTTGGCCCTGGTTGTGCTTTGTGTAACTACCGGACCCAAAGATGGCAATGGAAGAGGGAGGTTTGGCGCGCCTTAAAACATGGTTTAACCCTCCTTTTCTTTTGAAATGCCTGTACCATGTCAGGACCATTGTGCTATCTTCAATTGTTTCGGTATATTTATCATGTTTTGTCTTTTCTCATGACCATCAACATTGATTTTTCAAGTTCGGAAATTTTGTTACTACCTATACTTGATTTGTGTGTATGTTTCGAAAGGCAAATCGGTCATTTTTTTTTATTTTGTGAGTTTCTCTTTAATTGATTATAGTCTTTAGTGCATACTGGTCTTGTCCCTGGTTTGTTCTTGTCGGACTGTACCTCTTTTAGTGTCCCTTCGTTAATCATTTGTTTTACTTAGCATCCCTAATATGTCACCACAAACCCGTTGTGTTTTGTGTAATTACCGGACCCAAAAATAGCAATGGAAGAGGGAGGTTTGGCGCACCATCAACCTAGATCAACCCAACAATTCTTTTGAAATGCCCGTAACAAGTCATGACCATTGCTATCTTCATTTGTTTCAGTATATTAATCATGTTTTGTCTTTTCTCTTGAACATCAACATTGATTCTTCAAGTTCGGAAATTTTGTTACTATCTATTTCGAAAGGCAAATCGGTGGTTGTTTTGTTTCATTTTGTGCTTTTCTCTTAAATCAATTATAATCTTTACAGTAAACAGGTTAAATCCCTGATTTGTTGTGTTTTGTGTAATAACCGGACCCAAAGAAACATGTAACAATGGAAGAGGGAGGCTTGGCGCACCTTTAAACCTAGTTTAACCCACCGTTTCTTTTGAAATGCGTGTACCAAGTCATGACCATTGCGATCTTCATTTTTTTCAGTATGTTTATCATGTTTTGTCTTTTCTCTTGAACGTTTACATTGATCCTTCAAGTTCGGAAATTTTGTTACTACCTATACTTGATTTGTGTGTATGTTTTGAAAGGCAAATCGGTCATTTTTTTTTTATTTTGTGAGTTTCTCTTTAATTAATTATAGTCTTTAGTGTTAACAGGTTTCGTTGTCCCTTGTTTGTTTTATCGGACTGTAGTTTTTTAGTGTCCATTTGTTGATCTACCATCTTTGTAAGAAGAAGTTCAATCAAAAACTTCAAAATTCAAAAGAAACATAAACAAAAGATAATAAACTTGCAGTATTTATTAAAACATGTACTAACGAACAGTTAATTATTCCTCAACAGTTTTTATCTAAACATATCCGGGAACAGCACCACCACTGGATCCAGCATAAGATTTACCACTTCCGCCTCCAGATGTGACGATACCTGCGTTAGTGTTTCCATAGTTGTTTCCGTTATTGTAGGAATCAGAGTTCCAGAAATTTGCATTTCCGCCATTAGATGCAGCATGACTTGATGCACTACCGTGTGCTGATGCTGATCCTGAACCTCCTCCTAAAGCGTTTGCGTGAGCTGCGGCGTTGGCGTTTGCGGCTGCACTTGATGATCCTGAACCTCCTCCTAAAGCGTTTGCGTGAGCTGCGGCGTTGGCGTTTGCGGCTGCACTTGATGATCCTCCTGAACCAAATGAAGAGGCCCCAGCTCCGGCATGTGAATGGGCAGATGAAGATCCTCCACTGGATGAAGCATGTGCATGTGCATGTGCATGTGCGTGTGCTGAGGCTTGGCTGTAAGATTCTGTAATAAAAATGAAAATTTGAGTCAATTTCTGTTTTTATTTTAAATATCTATCGAATGTTCAAATTTGAATTGTCAGAATATTTGGTTTGTTTCTTATTGCACAGGGTCAAATTTGGCTTTATTTGAAAAAAATTCCGTTGAAAATGCACATTGCAATCACTATATTTTTTTCATCTTTACTTTCGAATTCAAATCAAATAAACCATTAAGATAATGCATATGCAAGTTAAATATATGTTTTTATTTCGATTAATGATTCATTTCTAAACAGCAAATGATATCTTTTTCCACTCGTTCAGCGGCCATTTAAATTAACTGTGATGTAAGATGTTACTATTCGTGCAAAGGAATTAAGAATATCACTTACGAACAACAGGTGGTCTTCGTCTATCTTCAACAACAATATGAATGGTGCCTAGAATACAGAAAAAGAAATGAGGACTAGTATACAGTAATGATTAATATTTATTTTTCATTTGTTAAAGCATCTTACCAGTAAAGTGTTCGGCCGTTTTGCCTTTGTCATTACTTTTATGTTTTTTTATAATTGATAATGTTCATTTTTTAATAATTTTTATCTTTCCATTCTACCTTATTGGTGGGTTTAAAGGAGGATAACCCTACACGACCTGACAAATATTTTCACACAGGATAAGTTCCCTTTGCATGTAAAAATGATTAGGAGAATTATTCGTTTGAGTATTGCAACGCAAGTTAAAAAGCCCCATTCTCAAACGACGAATGTATACATGTAAAAACAAACCAAAATAAACCAAATATCAAAGTACCAATGAAAGTTGACATTCTTAAGCACCAGTAGAAATAAACAACAAAAAAAACTCTCGCACAACTTAAGGAAAAAATGGATAATGTGTTAAATTGTTTTTATTGCCGTTGTTTTTATTTCTGTATGCAAATTATCACAGTGACTTCTAATTGATATAGCACCCTTATCAGCAAATTGTAGTCTGGTTAGGTTGATCACAAAAAACTTATTAAGGGCATTTACTCTGTTGTGCTTAAAATAATTTCAACCAGAATAATTTCCCCTTGTACGTTAGAGAGTGAGATCCACTTAATGCATTTTGATTCGTGCAATCATATCTTAAATAGATTAGATATGTAATTAAAGTATATTAATATACCATAGAGAGTACATTATAGTTATCAAATATCTAATGAAGAGAATATCTTTTTCATCCTTATACTATATAAAACACTTAGTAGATGATGAGAATTTCCAATTATCCAATCTAATTGGATTTAGTTTTATAATAGAAAAAGATCTGTAGTTTCTCAGCATTATTTTTTTAAATTAGGTTTTGAGATAAAGCAATGTTTACATCTATAGTAAACCAACACAATGACACGAGAATATAATTTCTCGTAATATTTTATAATTATAAAATTTTGAAAAAGCTCAAATCTTTTTTTTATATTTAGTTAATAGAATCAATATTTCGGGTCTTTAATTTTAAATGTTTTCTCTTTTGATTTCCGAAAAGCATTATCTTTGCAAAAGATTTAAACATACAGTTGACTGCTAATATTTATCTCCCCTTATTGATTACCTGGTGGTCCGGGTGGTCCTTGTCTTCCTGGATTTCCTGACAGGCCTAAAATGGACAAAAAATATCACAGATAATAAAATAAACAAGAAAATGTAAAAAACGAATCTAGGCACATCTTGAAGCGTTCAAAATTTAATTTATACTACTTTTAAGAAAATTTAAATTGATTGGTCCAAACAAGCAACTCTTGAAAAACTCATATCTAAAACTTGCTCGCCACTTTAGTCCCAAATGTACAGTGCACATTATCGAGGTATGGGCTGTACGGATTGGTTTTAATGTTTAATCTTTTTTTTTTCTATGGTCCGATTATTACTTCTAGACCAAAAACCTATAATTGGAAGATATATTTCTGGCATCATCTGCATGATCTTTCTGTAGAATAGGACTCTTAACCTACCTGGGATTCCTCTTGGTCCTTGTGGTCCTTGTGGTCCAGGTTCTCCTTGTTTGCCTTGGAATCCGTTGTTTCCGGGGCTTCCGGTTGGTCCTGTAAGAAGAGAAAAAAAAATGAATTAGTAAACATGCACTCCCCCAAAAAATTGTTAATACAGTTACTAACTTGCATGTAAGAACTAAAAATACCAATCTTGGTATCAATTAAAGACATGTCAAATAGATTCTAATCAGATAACAAACAAAAGATATGAACACTGTTGGATACGTCATACTTTGATATTAGAGGCAGTAAATTGTGGATTTTAAACATGTAAAAAGGTATGAACTTCTTATGTTTAGGTAAAAATAAATAGTAAATATATAACTTTCGAGCTTTCTCAATTTATGTTAAGTCATTCATCCCATTGTCATTATTTTATCATGTGAACATTAGGTTTAAATCTTTTATTTGTTCATATATTTGAATGTCTTTATAAAGAAGAGACCACTACAGAGGTTCCTGAAACTGCAGTGGTAAGCCATCTAAGATAACCTCACGTATATATACCTTGTGGTCCTCTGCTTCCGTTTGGTCCTGGGGCGCCTGTTTTGCCTTGTGCTCCTTGGTCACCTCTTGGTCCCATTTGTCCTTGTTTGCCTTGTGCACCTGGTACTCCACGTTCTCCTTGAGGTCCTTGTGGTCCTTGTGCTCCAGTGGGTCCGGATGGTCCTAATTGCAAAAGGATGTTGGTTAATATTTGCATTATCTTTATTTTATGTCATATTTCAATCAAAGTCATTAAAAAAATTGAATGACATTTATAATATGAAAAATGAAAGTCATCGAGCTGCCGAAGATAATGAATGGTATATTATTTACATATATGTTATTTTTTTTAATCAAATGAGACCATAAATATAAATAACAGTTGTCATCTTAGAACGGTGTTTGCTGGTTTTCGCTTTAAACTTGGCGTCAGAAAATAATCACAGTTACCTGATGGTCCTTCTCTGCCTGGTGGTCCTTGTGATCCTCTTGGTCCTGCATCTCCTTGTGGTCCTTGGGGTCCGGGTAGTCCTTGAAAACAACAAAGATTACTATAAGTTCTTTTATCTTAGAAGGTATTGTTATGATAAAAAGGTGCTGATACTTTCAAGATTATGTCTTTAGATTTCATTATTTCCGAGTGTCAAATGTCACAATGTATTTATTATTCATGTGCTTTGAACAATTAGCTGCGATATGAAAACGATTTAGATTACTAAGAGAATCACTTAATCACTCCAAAATATGCAATACTAAGGTATCAGAACTTTGCTAAAGATGGGGATAATGTTTGTACACCACTTAGAAATAACTCTTGGTATGCTTTTCAATATAATCACTTGTACAAATTAAACAACTCAATATTTTTTTATCTCTTTTACAATTAGAAATTTCATATGTTTTTAATAGTAAAATTTTACCTGGTGGTCCTTGTGCTCCAGTTGGGCCTTTAAGTCCATTGATGCCTGGTGGTCCTGGGGCTCCGGCTTTTCCTTCAGGTCCTCTAGCTCCTTGTTCTCCAGTTGGTCCTTATATAAAGATATGTTTTAACTTAAATAGGGATTAAGGACTGTATTTAATTTGAAATATAACAATCATTTAAAAAAGAAAGAACTAAAAAATGCATGACGAAATTTTTGGCCATTATCAAGGAAACTACCTTAAATGGCATGGTATTTCTGTTATGTAATGGGACATTAACTAGATTTGGGGTTGTGAAAATCTATTTTGTTCTAAAAGAGAATTTCAACCTGTCAAATAACATAACCTGGTATCGCCTACTGTGGACAATTCTTGAATTTTTATTTTTAATGATAAATAATGAACATTTTATCTTACCTTGTGGTCCCATAGCTCCTGGTGCTCCTAAAATACGAAAAAAAAACAAATTAATAAAGATGTAACCATAAATAGTAACTGAATTAACAAAAAAAATCTTCATTTTGCTAAATACTAATCAATGTTGGGATTTACACAATTCATATACTATATGTTATAAGTGCACACGCTTTGACGGTTTATCTATCTATAAATATATTGATACCACCAAACAGAAAGATGACTGTAACTGTAGTGAAGCAATTTTAAAGCCTAGAGCCTTAAACTTGTAGTCCTATTTCCAATATGAAGCAGAGAAACGAATCATATTCATATGCTACTGTTTAGTGGGGAAGCAAGAGGAAGACCAATATATGTGTTTCCTTGTTGTTCAGTTAAGAAATTTTCATGAAAGCCAATGACCTCAGCATATGCTAAACAAACCTTAGTCTTCATAATTTACTAAGGGGATACAAATTGTAGAACTCAAATTTATATCAAGATTTGTTACTTGAAATTAATGTATTCATGGAAGAAGTTTTAACTAAATATAAACATAATTAAGGTTAAGATTTTCCTAAAATGAGACAAATCTTACTTTCAAACATAATATTTTAAGAACAGTTTTATTTCGATATTTTACTTTTTAATAAAATCTTGGTACCTTGTAATCCTGTTGGTCCGGCTGGTCCTTGAGGTCCTACTGCGCCATCAGCTCCTATAAAATATTGGATAAAATTGTTAACTTGATAAACGCTTTGGTACATTTCATATTGGAAAGTAGATAATAAGGAATAAAAATAAAACGTTAGTAGCACAATTAAGAAAATCATTGTCAAATTAACTTTATAATATATATTTCGCCATTTTTGCCAGTGGCTAATTGCCGTAATTAACAGAAAATTCTTTAAGACCATTGCCTCAATATTTAGATTGTTAAAATTTCAAAGATTTAATATCTCTTCTGTCAAACTGTGGGAAATCTTATAAGGATTAAATAATTTAAAGTATAAAAAAATTCATGCATTTTTAACAAAAATATGCAAAAATCCTGTGTATCTGCAACTCAATTAATTTTCACTTCAACTAAAGCCTTTCATATCTGTTGTTTTTTTCCAAAAGGTCCCAATTTGGAATTATTTAGTTGTATTGTCCTATGCTGTTAATTCAAATATTGTGTTTGGAATTTTCATTGTTTTGGCTCAAGCGTCTCTGATAGGTCTTGAATAGACCGGGCGTCGCATAATTTCTTGGAAATTTATTGAAATTTTTATATTATTTACCTTGGTTGCCCTTGGATCCTGGTAATCCGTTTGCTCCTGCGTTTCCTCTTGGTCCTGGTTCTCCCATCATTCCATTAGGTCCTGCGAGATATAAACACATTTATTGTATAGCAACATATAATTCCCCATATAATGCAATTAAAGTTAGCATGCAAATTCAAGTCAAACTAGTGTCTTCTCTATTTTAAAAAAATGTATGAATATTGTGGAATATTGTTTCTTGTAGAATAAATATTGCACTCAAAAATCAAATATATGTATCAAGATACTAATTACCACAATGGATACATTTATGAACAAACGGTTATTGTGTTGAGTAACCGTTTACTTAAAAAAACAATATTCTTCCAATTATAATCAAGATTTCCATGAAACTGATTGTTAAAGTGATAGTTTTTGGATCTGTGTTTTATTTTTATAATTCTGGGATTATTGCCAATATCATGATTTTGAATAAAGTGTCACACGATATAAGTGGTGAAATGAAATTAAATGGTAATCTGATAAAAACGGTACCCATTCTTTAACAAAAACAAAAATTGAAAAATAGACAACAAAACAAAATTGAAACGTTACAAATATGTTTTCTGTTTAAGAAACCACAGCAAGAAGACAAGATTGAACAAGATTTCTTGTGTTTTCTTCAAGTGTACCTGAAATTCCTGGGGCTCCTTGTGGTCCTCTTAATCCGGCTGGTCCTTGGTCTCCTTGGTCACCTTTCATGCCATCTAAACCTGCAAATCCTGGCTCTCCTTGTGGTCCTGTGGAGAAAATTAATATGATGTTATTTTTGTCCGTTGTTCATAATCATATATTAACCATAGTTTACAGCGATTGCAGCCATTGTGTTGTTATACTTAACCTTAAACCTTCCAAACGGTTGAGGCTATTTGTACTCATGTTTTTGAGCTATTGAATATCAGGAACTGCTAATGTTTTTTTAATAAAGGTATTGATAAAATTGTTGAACTTAAAAGATCAAACTCAATATTCAAGAGCAAAATAAAACATTGAAGACATACCGAAAAAAATATGGATCGTACATGTTTTTGATAAATTAGGCAAAGAAGTGTCTTAAATGGAGATAATAATGTGGCAGACCTTGTGGTCCCTCTGGTCCTGGTAATCCGGTTAGTCCTGCGGGTCCTGAGGCCCCAGCTGCTCCTGGGTTTCCTCTGGGTCCTATAAGAAAACGAATAGTAGAGTAAAATGGGTGGAGAATATATTTTTAACAACGTAACGCAAACAGGAGACATCAATTAAAAGATCAAGAATATGAAATTGTAGTTTTAGTCATCATAGACGCCCTATACACACTTACATGAAGGTAGAGAAGGAAAATTACTCATAGCAGTTATGTAATTTTTGTAAAAAACAGAAATATTCTGTTGATGAACATGATTAAATCAATCAAATAGACATTTTACTCTGCCTTAATAATTTAGATATTTGAAAAGTAATATATTGTGATAAAACCCCAATACTGGTAAAATATATAATCATCGGTTGCACTACTACTAAAACTAGCATTATCGTTATACATATTTTTTCTTAATTTTTAAATGATTTTTTTCAAAAGTCTAGTTTACCTGGTAAACCAATAATTCCTGCTGCTCCTCGTGCACCGGCAACACCTCTAGCTCCTGTTGATTAAAAAATAAGAATTTGAATTTAAAATACATACCAATAAAGACAGGTAAGATTTAAACTCATGCTTTTATAATCCTTATTTTGATGAATTCATTTCGAAGATTTAAAATTAAGAGTCAATAATCAATAATATTTTAGAAATGTCATATTGCAAATATAACTTAATGTCATAATGTAAATGCAAAGTTACTACACAAATATTTACTTGTTTTCTTAACACACATTCATTCCTACGATTACCCAGGCAAATAAATGATGAAATTGAAAGTTCAGAAAATTTTCTCTGATATCTTTTTTCAGAAATTTGATGTGTTTACAAAATTTTCTTCATTTTTCTTTCAGACAATTACATGACTTTTGTGTTACAGATTTTTTTTCAGACAATTTAATGTGTTACAAAATATTTTTTTATTTTTTTCAGACAATTTGACGTGTTACAGAATTTTCTTCGATTTTTTTCAGACAACTAAATGTGTCTATGATTTTCTTTAATGGTATTCAGACAATTTAATGTATTCATGAATTTTCTTTAATTTTCTAAAGACAAGTATGTACCTGCAATTCCTGGGCTTCCTGGATGTCCAGGTTCTCCGTCAATTCCTGGTGCTCCTGAAAAAGTAGGTTACATAAGGTGTAGAATAAGTTAAGTGTTATTAAGGATGTTGGAGGGTCAGCTTTTGAGATTTTTTATAATTCTTTCGGAATCATCAGGTTTTGTCCATCAAAATAAGGCAAAAAAATTTGCACGGTAACCCCTATTTTTCTTTTGTGTAAGTTCTTCATTACATCATAGATATCTGTTTTACAAGTTAATTTCAAATTCTAATCACTTTTTCATAGGTTTAAACATATAAACTATGCTAATGATAAAGCTATGATAAAACTAGAGAAAACCTTTTCCCGCCAATTTATGAACTCTTATTATCTTTAAAATGGGCACGGTCACCTATCAAATTTTTTAACTTATTTTGTATTTTTAAGTATTCCCTTATGATTTAAGGCCTTAATTTCAATACCTAATCACTTTCAAAGTCAACCTCGGACATCCTTAAATATATTTATATCATATCAACATAGATAAATTTTGATATTCAAACCGCATAGGATAACAAAGAAGATACGATTTTCGTTCCTGGACATTTGCGTTTGATTGACATGTTACAAAACATCCACATCTTTTTAAATTCCCGAACAGATATATTCTAAAAAGAAAATGATAATTTATTCTATCAAGAAATATATTTATTAAATAATACTAATTATTATCACTTATTATTTTCTATATGGGAATTATATTCCTGGCTTTAATAGTCATTGATTGATTATAATTCGATAGTGAATGTTCACATAAACTTAAAAAAAAAATATTTATAAAGGCATTATTAGTTCTTATTTTTACGTAGTAACTTTATACCTGGTGCTCCTTTGGTTCCTTGTGGTCCTGGTCTGCCTGGTTGTCCTGGATTTCCTGGTCTTCCAGGTTGTCCGGGGGCGCCTGAGAAAAAAATCATATTGATAATAGTGAGCTTTAAAAACAGCCTGTCATGCCTGTCAGGTCTTATACATTAATATATTTGCAAAATTTGTTTGATCTGTATAAAATATAATTAATAAAATCTTGATATTATTAATAGATCTTATTGTTAATAAATAAGTTTTTTTTAGAAATTGAAATCACATTTACATGGTAATTGTAAAGTCAAGTAAGACAATGATTTTACAATAAGAAGAGAACAGTTAATGAGTCCTGGGAATGACAGTGTACAGAACATTTACATATTAAAGCATAAGTTAAATCATAATCATAAATAAAATGTCAAAGTAAAATCTATGATCATAGAGAGAACAATAGATTATCTAATTAAGGACAAATACCTGCGTGTCCAGCGTGTCCGGGGTCACCTGAAAAAAATAATTAACATATTCAAATATGTCTTAGTTTAACAGAAATAACAATTTGAAAATAGCAGAGAAACCAATGGGGCATTCAAACGTCGGAAAAGCCAACACAAAAATCTGTAAACACCAACTAGAACAGTATGAAGAAAACACAAAATTACAGAAAGTATATTTTCAAAAATTACTACAATGTTCAACTACGTTTTAAATTCCAATTCTGAAACATGTTATAGGTAATGTAATGGTTTATATTTAATTTAATAAAAAGGAAATGCGTGGATTTATAAGTTGTGATTTTAACAACTAGAATACTTTACCCCAAAAAATCATTTTTTTCAAATATCAAATTTCGTGATTCATTTTGGAACCAAAAAAAACAAAAAATGGTAACCCACGAAAAATATAGTAATATATTACCTAAAGGTCCTTGTTCTCCCATTGCTCCGGGTTTTCCATCAATACCTGGGGCACCTAGAAAAATGTTAACATATAAAGAGTAAGATAATGTAAATGAGGAGATATATTGTTGTAATAACTATTTTTGCTATGAAGTTTATGATTAATAACTTTTTTTTCAATACATCTATCAAGCATGTGTAAACTTTTATTATTATATAGCGTGATCTTTTCAAAATATAATTTATCTTTCAAAACCTTTAAACGCATTTCGGTAGATAATTCATCATAATGATTATTTTTTTAAGATGAACTTTGGTTTTTAATGTCATTTAAAGTACAAACCTGGTCTTCCTTGTGGTCCTGGTTTTCCTGGGATTCCTGGTAATCCATCTGCTCCAGCTTGTCCTAAAATTAGAAATATCATACAAAACTAGTGTCAATATACTGTATGATATTATTTATCTCGTAATTTAGTTTCTTTTTAATTTCGAAATCTCTCCAATATAAGGCAAATCAAACATTGTCTTTAACAGTTGTAAGTATATCTAGGTAAAGTTTCAATACATTTTTTTTCAAATTACGATGAATGTAAAAGATAATTTAAAGTTCTCTACGACTTATCACTTTGTTCTGTTTAAATGCTAATTGATGCAATTTTACTACTATATCTCATTTGGTCTAATTATAAAGGTTTCGGATCCACGTAAAGCTGAATACTTGTAACACAACAATTTAGAAAAAGACAGAAATTGCCGGATTTCGTTAAACAGGAAATAGACGAGGGACAGGCCTGAAATCTTATCCTACGTTATCAGACCCCACCCTGAATGGCTGTGAAAAGTAGTTGCTGAGAAAACTGTAACGAAAATTTCTTCCCGCTCGCCCGCCCGCCTCCCGCCCGACATTTACTATTTTATAACCCGGATTTTTCACTCCGTGAAATCCGGGTAACAATCCTGTTAGCTTAACCTTCAATCAAAGTGACAAGTGTTATACCTATTGGTCCTGGTTCTCCTGGTTTGCCTGGTTGTCCTGGGGGAGTAATTCCTGGTGGTCCTCGTCTTCCTAAAATAGTGTACAACTTATTGATAAAATACAGATCCAATGCCATAGAAAAATCAGATACAAATAAAGGAGGAAATTATTATCTTAATGATTGAACTAATGAAATAAAGACAAGTCCAAACTATAGATTTGAAAAAAAAAATCTTATGAAAAGTACAAAAAATAGAGCAAGAATTGGTGAATTAACAATTTCAATGTGATGGAAAGGTTAAGAAAAATTAAAGCACACTTAAAATCTATTTCTTTTATCTTTATGAAATTAAATCTCAACTAAACTACTTTCCTGAACTGATATATTAAAGACAATTTTCAAAATTCTGATTTGAAAAATATATAATAACAACCAAAAGTACATGTAGCAAAAGTTAAACTAGTTTTGTTGACCCGGTCTTCAACCTTATTTCCCTGTAAAGCACACTGAACCAATTTTACTGACCTGGTGCTCCGGGATGTCCGGGAACTCCTGGTGGTCCTGGCATTCCTATAAATAGAAACAGTGGGTCAATAAAATAAAAATATTATATTTAACCCAATATAATATATAGAAGGATATATTGATACGAAAGATAACTAGCATATAGATTTTTTTCAAAGCTAGTGTAAAACAAGCCTATTTAAGCAAAAATTATTGTCAATCACGAAGTAACGTATTTATTTTTTCTATCATTTTATATTGTTAGCAAAAAGGGAACAGAAAGATCATTATTTAGATAAAGTATTAAAAACGTTGATTATCTACCGGAAGTGATTGTATGCACTGACCTGGTTGTCCTGGTGTTCCGGGAAGTCCAACGTGGCTACTGGAAGATTGTGCATCTGAAAACCGAAGGAGAGAAAAAATATAAAAATAGATCAATGCCAAATAAGAAAGTAAACGAGCGACAGACGTGACATTGGTTCCAGATTTGGAACTCCGAATGGTAGATAGTTTAATGAAATTGATTCGGGATTTTAAACCCGACGATGGTACATTTTTTATGAAAAAAAATTATGAAGTAATTGCTGAAAATTCGCTTAAGAAAATATTTATATTTTATGAAATCCAACCAAAATATAACCCAGTTACAAATAAGAATATATATATATATATCTTTTTAGATAATTTATAGAATAGGAAGTATGATGGTCATTGTAATATTTTATGTATTGTTAATCAACACAAGAACTTCATTTTACAGTGTTAAAAATATATTTTAAACCATTAAAAAGTCAAAACATATTCATTAAACTATTAATGTATGGGTTTTCTGTACCTTTAATATTTCAATCTTTGTCTTTTAAATAAACTTCTTAATATTTCAAAAAATGGAGAATTGTACTTGTAAAGTTCATTAGCCAGAAAAATGGCTGTAGAGATTAGCTATTTCAATAACTGACCAATCTTTGTTATTTTTTTTTAGTTATCCCGACTAACAGTACTATAAGTTCCTTGATATTTAATAAGTTTATAAAAAAACTTACGTGCATGAGCTGCAGCTGCGGCGGCGGCATTAGACCAACCTATTAAAGCAAATAAAAGGGTTAAATGTTACGACATGAAAAAGCAAGCTTCGAAATCTTTTAAGTTTATCAATTTGGCGGAAAAATTAATAATAAGCAAAGGGCTCGGAATGTTTCAAGTTAACAAAATGTTATCAGAACCAACCACCGCAAACCGGATATTTTTCCCATAGGCTGAATTTCTATTAGATTTGTCGTTTCTAACAAATAATATAAAATATCATATGATTTAAAATATGAAATATTCAAATTTTGTGTTGCTATTGTTTGTTCAACAAGGGATATCTTTCAGATACAGTGATAATATAATGTGAAATGCGCCCAAATTCTTCTGAAGTAGCATTCAAGCAATATATTAAGCATTTAGTTCAAAAATACTGCGCAACTTCTCCCAAGCAAAAAAAAAATTGCCAAGTATAAACAGCATTACAGAACATTAAAAAAGCTAAAATAGCAATAAAGTTTATTGGAATACATATCAAGTTAAATTAAAGCTTGTGTAAGCGTTTTTTTTTTTAAGCTGCAACTGTAGACTAAAAGCACTATTGCATTCATTTTTAAATTGCATAATGACTTTAGCGGATATTTCAATCAAACCATCGTAGCTAGTATTGAAAAGTCGCCTATATTATATATTTGATCAAAAGCACAAAAGCATATTAAAGCCGAATAGCGATAAAATTCAAAAAGATCGTTTTATAATCATTGCTTTCTAAAGCTAAAATCTGCTCAAAAATGCAGAAAATTTTGTTTCTAATAGCAGATAGCAACAAACTTCCAATTACAAAGCAGACAAATTGCAAGCAATATAGAGCAAATAGAGCTTTAGATTAAAGCAAAAGAGAAAAAGAATCTATTGCCTCCGAATCCTCCGCTTGAAGACGATGAACCCGCAAGCGCATTAGAAGATGCTCCACCTGGAAGTAAACAAAACATAGATCATATTAGAGCGCATCTGATGATTCTTGAATTTTTAAAACGCGCGTTGGGCGTAGCTAAATTTATTGTCTGGAACTTTGTTTATTCTTTAAAGATACATTCTTTTGTAAAACGTCTCGATGACCTTATGCGTGTTGTTTCATTGGTACTTTTGTTTTTTAACTTTATGTTCTTGGTATTTAGTATTTTGCATATTGAGATTTCTATATTTGCTTTAAAGTTTCTGAAGTATTGGATGTCAGTGTAGTATTAATACTCATTCATATGTAAATGTAGTTCATATGGTTTTATTCATGATTTCACGGAAAGAAATAATTAAATGATTATTGAATTTATATACTAAAAATGTCTTCATATGTTTTTTGACGAAATTTATAAGAAAAAAATATCTTGATCTATTAATGTTTAAAAGATCAACTAAGAACCTTGAAATCCTCCACTGTTCGAAGAAGAGTGAGCATGCGCAGAGCTTGATGATGACGAGCCTGTAGAAATCAAAGTCAAAGTGATGAACAAGTAAATTATATAATCCACATTTTGTGGCAAACGGGAAAGATTTATAATTTTTCTTCTGTTAAGTTTTCACAGAATAAAATGGAGATCAATATTGGAAATGCGTTTTGCAAAAAAAAACTAAACAGTAAAAACTATTTTAATTCTCTTGCACTAAAAATATCTTATTCTTTTCTAATGACACATTTCAAGACTGTGTAAGATGTTGTCCAACATTGACATTTTTTTTATTTTTTCCGCAAACTTAATACCGTTAACAACTATAAAAGTTGTGAAATGTACAAACAACAACAACAACAAAAAAAACCAACCACATCCCATTGATAAGGTGAAAAAATGTCTTCTCGTAAGAGTTGAAGTCGATACCCAATATTTGCTTTCACGGAACCGATTTTTTTTCTATATTTTTATTTGCTTAAGATATATTGAATCATGAAATATATAATCAATTTAACTGAAGCAAATTATGAAATGAATGTCTGAATGGACTAAAAGATAAACTATTTCTTCATTTAAAATTACCGAGAAAGAAAAATTAAAACGATTTATTAGAAAGTAGAATGATATTTGCCTGGTTCTCCAAAACCGGTCAAAGAATAATCTCTCTCAGAATTACTCGAGACCAATGTATCTGAAATGTTTTTTAACAAATAATTTAAAAACATTTTATTTTAAAAATAAAACGTCTGAACTTAGGAATATTTTCAAACATGCAAAAGGAAAAAAAATATTTTAAAAATCCAAAAAGACCCTTAAGAAAATAAATTGCCTCCGAATCCCATGTGCGTTGATGTGCTAGAGTGCGCATGTGCATGTGCATGACTGGATGCAAATTGACCTGCAATTCAAAACATTTATATATTCACTTATTCAACCAATAACCTTTGTACTCTTCGTAAATATTTTATTGTTTTCTTAAGCGCAGCAGGCTGGGGTTCAAAACAGTTTTCTTCGTCGGTAAAATCATGTTAACATGAGTTTTTATTGGGAAAAAGTTTTACTGTGCATTTGAAGTCGAGATGCAATGTGCAGCAAGCTGATATGTGAAAAAATCCAATTGAAGTCAAAGCTCGTGTGGAAGTTGTGCCGGGTAACTTGTTTCAGTTCTTTAGATGAATTCATGTTGAAGCTTGGTCCAAAACGCTGGGAGCAGATTTCCCTTGGGTCGAATTAAAAATTATTAAAGCTATTTTATTTTTAGAGTAGGAATGTAACCAAAGTTTGAACTTCTCTACCTTTTTGCTTTGATCACTTACTAGACGCTTTACGCTCTTTGAATAAATATGTCTGATTAAAACGCCCCACTGATTTTTTAGAATTATCTCCCTCTAAACTTTAAGAATTAATAATAAAAGTGCTTCTTACCTCCTCCTCCTGCGGCGTTGGCTGCGGCATTTGCTGCGGCGTTTGCTGCGGCACTTGATCCTGAAATAATTAAATTATACAATATGAATAGTTTGCTTGGTCAGGTGCAATATAAATTAAATATTGGACACCACATTGCTCATTTTCAAAAATATTAATAAACTGCAATTATGGTGGAAACAAAACGAAGACATTAAGGGAAACAATTGGCGATTTTTTCCTGTTTTATTTCTTGGAAGTTAACAAAACAATGATGTCAAATAAAGGATATGCCATGTATTCCTTTTTGTGCATTGCTTGTACGTGAAAATATCATTAAACTGCTACTAAAATTGGCGTTCCAATTTATTACATTAAGTTAATGTTTTTAAAGTACGGGACAAGGTTTATCATCAATCTTAAGCAATTTAAATCGTCAAATCAAATGAGCACCTTGGTATGCAGTTAATTGCGGAGGTTCTTGAATATGTTTTATTTACATTTTGGGGTTCTTCTGGGGGGAGTGGTATATTTAGTAAGTCTATTAATGTTCGTCCAAAAAGGCTCCGAAATCAGCTGTTACTTTTTGATTTTTAAAAGATTGGGTTTTTTTTTTTTTTTTTTTAGTGGTAGGAAATCCAGATGGGGTGATAGTGGAGGTTGGTTAATATAAAGTCGACCTACCTCCGCCTCCACTGTGTGCATGGGCTCCAGCGTTTGCTCCCGCAGATGCAGAACCTAAAAGAAGCGAAAGATTTTATTACATTACGTTAATGTTTTTATAGTACGGGTCAATGTTTATCGTCAATCTTAAAGCTGATTATATTATCAAATTAAATGAGCACCTCAGTATGTAAATATATATTAAGGAGATATATATGCAAAGAAAAATGGAATGTGGAACATTTGTATGCGTTAAAATTTTCATAATGGCATCCGTGAGAATTTAAAAACGCCAATGTGACAAGTATGCGCTACTTGCTGTAATGCAGTCGGTCTTAAATAGCAAACTATATGCATAGAATTCAATTCATTTTGCTAAACTAGATAAAATGCAGTTAAAAAAACCAATTAATCACCGCTAAACTGTTTATACAATATAATCCTAATATTTTGCTTAGCGCATTTTAAAATAATATTGTATTGCTACAATTTTCATTCAATTCACTGATATGCGTTTTATTCTTCCCTACTTCTATTTTTATTTGTTGGCTTATATTTTGCGTCGTAAATGTTTCTCTGCTTTGCATACGCGTATCCCTAGGCAATTTGAGATTAATTTAGTATCTTCTAATCCGCTACCATGCGCTTACCAAATCCGGTGCCAAAGCCCCAATCATTCCATCCTGCAAGAAATTAGCACTTATTGCAAAATTGAAAATGAAATGCGTCATTACACAATTCAAATTTAAAGTTTTGAACTAAAAATAAAAATAGCTTGCCGTTTAAGGCATGAACGTTCTAATCATGGTTGCCATTTTGCTACCGAATTCTGCGGGAATTTATTTCAGCTGATTTGAATTTTTCGCTTTTACATTTTTTACGGACAAGCACGCTACATACTATTTATGCGACTTTAGATTTTGTGGTCAAGTGTCGACCGAAATAATGCAAAAAATAAGTTACCGCAAAAATTACTAGTTTTAAGTTATCAGAGTACTGTACTTCCGTCAACGACTATCATAATTTCATATTCGTTTTTTTATTCATCTTATTCCAAAAAGCCAATGCTGTTTGGTTTCCTTGACACTCTCTTTTGACGAACTTACCTCCACCTCCGCCAATTCCACCTCCACCAATTCCACCACCATAGCCTACAAAACAAAGGGAGATAAATCTCATAAGTCACTCGAACGTTTTAGTCATTAATGACAAAAGAGATCAATCTTATAACCGAAAATGCCTATGAATTATTAATGGTCCTAACTAAACTGAAATGACCAAGAAGAAACGACTAAACAAGGTAAAGACTTGAATATTTTTTCCCATAACATTTCAATACTTCGACAATTAATCAGCCCTGTTTGATTTCTCATTTTCTTCATTTATCAATACAATCAAGGCGAATTAAGATTACTATAGCCTTGTTTAAAAACGTTCTACAGCTTATTTAATTTCTCGTAAAACTAAAACCATGAAGTTCAAGATTAACAATTAACGATTTATTACTTCCCTTTTAACATTAATCCTATTATGTAGAAATAGAATAACAAAGTTTAAGATTTTTAATTTTGTTTCAACAACTTTTTTCTATAGTTTTATAAATGCTTACCTATTTTTCCTGTAGATCCGCCTGCATAATCTAAAATATGAAAAAAAATCGAAACTTAATTTATTTGAAGACCACAAAAGAGAGAGTTGTCTCTCTAAGATAATTATGATTTTAATCAAATCTACCAATTGTTCTGTAGGGAGCGACCATTTAACTTTAAGGTGGTGGCGTCAGCCCTTGTCATTTGTGTTTGTCATTACTAGCATTACTTTACATCCTTTTTCAGAATGTTTTTCTTAACTACTAGTAGCAGAATATTTTTCCATTAAATATCAGATTCAGAATTCTTTTTCGGGGAAACCTAGCCCCTCCCCTTCAAGTTAAGATGTCGGTCCCTTACTGGCACTGCAAAGAAGATCTTATGAAATCCATTTCTTTTTTAGAATAATGCCTTCAAAAATATGAAGATTGCAATCCAAAATATCATCAAAACAGAATATGACAGTCTCCAGATTTACAGTAATGTGACAAAATAATTCGCTATTTGTTGTTTATTTCCATTAAGTTTCTTTCACATATTAAATAGATATGCAAACAAAATGAATTATATGCTCATCATTTCTTTAAAAAAATGAAAAATATTTGACTTCCAATGTTTTGATTTAAATGCTGCTGATGAGAGGTTGCTCCTTGAAATATCGATATACAGCATAGCCAAATTAAATGTTTTATACCCGTTTTTTTTTGGGGTATTTTTTCAACATACTTAAACGTGTTGTTTCAAAATAACAATAATTTTGATACAAGAACATTTTCATTTCGTCCAAATTTTCTTAAATTACCAAATACATTATTGATATCTATTTTTTCTGTGATAGAATATGTATAATGTGAAAACAAATTACCAGCAAATAATGTAACAACAAACAAACATGAAAAAGTTCGCAAATTTATAGCGAAAAAATAATCACAGTAAATAGGAAAATAATTTTAGAAAAAAATTGAAATATTGCCTTTTTACATGGAAAGTAATGGACAAAACGAAGAAAGGCAAAGAATTTGGCATGGGACTGAACCATGCACATAATTTTAACTTTTAGCAACCATCACCAATAAAAATTTATTTTTCTATGAAAATATAGAAAAATTAAGCAAGATCGTTTGTTCTCATAATTTGCGAAAACTTCAATGTCATCAATCGTTTTGAAAGGTAGTTTCATTCCTCACAAATATTGAAATGAAGCAAAGAAAGTTTTAAGATACCGGGAAATGCATAAGATAATTTTAATTCTTAGAAAACGTTTTCAGCAAGAATTAGTATTTTAAAATGTAAAAAACATGAATAGAAGATATTTAGGAGTTACATTCAATAGTTTCAATTATTATTAACCATTTGAAATTGTATATTAACTTTTTTAAGAAATAAACTTTCTTTAAGATTTTGCGAGTTTTATTTAAAAGAACGAGCTTTAGCGAGTGTTAAAAGTTGTACTTACCGATTGCTCCAGCTAGTGCGCTACCGGCGTATGCCACCAAAAGGACCACTGCCAGTGAAATTCTGACCATGTTGTTTTACTTGACAAGCTGAAACTTGGTGATGTTATTTCCAAGTCGGGCTTTTTATACTCCCTAAATACTCATGTCGTTTGCAAAAATCCGGGTAACGTCATGCGCTTTAAATGCATGAGGGGCACCATGAAGGGTTTTTTAAGTTTGAAAAAATTCTTAAAATAATTTTTGAAAATTTTTTAATTATTAAAATTCAAATATGTTGTTTTATAAAAAGTTTTGCTACATGACTTTATTTCTTATTTGCCAAAAATTGGTTTAAAATTAAAATGAATGAATTATTTAATTTGTATTCCTTTTAAGGCCCTTTTTTAAAATGAAAGACGCTGAATTGTAACAGTTGGAAATATAAGATAAGTATTATTTATGCCTATTAACAATAAATCTATGATTGAACCCATCTTAAGCTTAACAGCGACTCTATTTTTCATCTTTAATATGCCTATTATTTTAATATCTCATTGAAAACGTGTATATTAGTCTGCCAGAGTAATCTGTTACAACCTGTGGTATTCGTCATTGAAAAAATGACCATAAATTTTCTTTAAGGATATTTTTTTAATTCTTAGTCTTTGATTTATTTCGAAACTAATATACGTAGTCTGAGAAAATAATCTTAAACGATGACATGAATTCCAAGAGTATGCATACTTAACATTTTTAGATATTTTTTTCATAAATGCAGATACTGCAAAAATGGGTTTTTCGCGTTTTGTGTTTGAGGTCAACTTTTCGAAGAACTTATTTTTTTTACATGCATTTAACATGGAAATAACATGTCGCGTTGTTTTATTCTTGCAAATAGACCCATGAAGCTACATTTAAACCAACAAAAAACTACCAAAAGATATTAGTAAATTACAGTTAATTATTATTTTTGTATGCATAATTCATCTGCATATTATTTTATTATTATTATTCTTGAATTCTAAAAAAATGAATTTTAAAATGCAGTCGAAATTTGAAAAAAATTAAGCTTACACGGTTTTTGCATTCGATTTTTCATGTTTGTAAATCTTTCGGTAATGCATATTTTAAGACATTGGATGAAACAATTTCAAAAATGTTATTCTGTGTGTGTGGTTTTTTGTTTGTTTCATCCATTATTAAATCAGTTTCCTTTTGTTATTATAGTTTTAGGTTTTGTGGCCTTTTCTACATAATAAAGAAACGTTATATGATTTCATTATGGTTTTAATAGTTATATGTAGTTGGTTTTTTTTTAGCATTCGTCATAATACAAGTAAAATTGTAAATTCTAGCTACATGTTTATTTATTTCTAAAATATTACTCATAATTTAATACAAAAGAACAAGTCAAATTTGACTTTTTTGATAGAAAATATTGTGGAATATTATCTTCCAAGCGCAGTAAGCGCAACAAAATCTACATTAATCAGTGGCAAAATTAAACATTCCCAATGTAAAACATCCTGTTTGAAAAGTTATTGATGTGTTTTATTTATATTTGTAGGCTATATTGCCCATGCTATGTTGAATATTTTGTCACGTTTTTAAAAGAAACATCCATCAACTTTTTTGGCAGTTTTATTGCCGACGGGACATTAAAGAAGCAACAATCAATCAGTTAATTAATAAGACAACAGAAAAAAGAGCAAACCTGTTTTCATCGAGAAAAAAAACATATTTGAAAATGTATTTGGTACAGTTGCTCTTTGAACCCTCTCATGTCCTAAGCTCAAGACGAAACATATAATACTTTGTTTCTTGACAAACATTAAAATGATAACAAAACGTTTTGATAAAAATGTATTAAGTGTGAACAAAAAGCTTTAAAACACTCAGTTTTTTTCGAAAATAAAACAATGTATCATATTTCTAACAAATTCAAGCGGAACTGTAAAAAATACGAACAAATTATAAATCAGAGGTACCAATGGGTCACCTGAATGTTAAAAGTCAAAATAGACAAAGGAAAAACCAGTAAACACGAACGAAAACATCAGTAAGAAGAACACAAAATCAACTGAATAGCAATAAACAACACGAACTCAAGTCGTAACGAGAGTGAACGCAGATGCTCAGGACGGGTCATTAGGTTATAATTGAAGCAGGTCTGTAAATGTCTGTCATCACTAGTCAAAGAGGAATTCAACTTTTTATTCCTTTATTTTCATATCGTGCGATATATGCATCAAGTTGAACGCTTGGTGGTATTTGTTAGTGGTTTTTTGTTCGTTTGTTTGTTTAAAATTTATTGTTCTGTGTTTGTATTTTTTACTTGTTTGTTACTACCAGGTGGAAGATTGGCAAACAATTTTATAACGCTCAATCTACATGTGAGCTTATTCCAAGTCAGGATTCTTTTTCAAAGCTGTTTATTTTTTTGTTAGCTGTAGAATGTCAAAAATGATTTTTTGTTATAATTAAAGAATTAATTTGAATGAAGGAAGGAAGGAAGGAAGGAATGAATTCATAAACCAATCTTACTTACAGAGAAGATAATATTACAATATATACAATATAACATATAACATGTATGTGTGGAAAAAATACATGATTTTAACCAGGAATATTTAACTTCAATGATGTACATTTAATGAATTTATATAACTTTTCTAGCTAAACTATATTTTCTGTGGACATTAAAGATATTTATGTGTGATAAACTACAAAAGCTTAAATATTTTTGACGCTCATTTCGAAATGCATTACATTTAAGCAAATAACATGAATAATGGAACTCATCGCCATTATCAGTAGAACCACAAAGATGACACAATCTTTCACCGCGTGGAATATTAATCAAATACATTACATCTATAACTAAGGGACAATTGAAAGACAAATAGAAGTATCAGGTTTTTACTTTGAATGCTACACTATTAAAGCAATAGATCTCTTGATCGGAATAATTTACTTGACAACTCTTGTTAACACTGGACTTGTTGACTCTTTAAGTTCAAATGTACCTCTTAACCCTCAATACTGATCCAGTAGTGTCCAGCGTAATACTTTACAATTACTGTCTTTTGTTGAGGTAAATGTGCAGTGTTATTGACTTTTGAAAAAAAAACAGATATTCACTGAGCCCGAAAGGCGAGGTGAATATCTTTAGTTTTTTCTAAAGTCAATAACACTCACATTTATCGAAACAAAAGACAGTAATTGTTTTATTCTATTATCCAATATCTGACAAAAATATGCATTTGAAGTGTTAAAAAAATAAACTAAACAGAAAAATACTGTAACGACGTCATCACCTTTCCCGCCATTTTTTAGGTGAATATCACTTTGCCAGGTGAATATCCCTTTTTATTCACTTAGTTGATTATAATGAAATATGTTAAAGAATTATTTATATTATTGAATAACTCTTGATATATAGGGGCGGTGTTCTCGAAAGTATCCTAAAATTTGTCTAAGACGTGTCTAAAGTCAAATTTTGAGACCTTGTTTGGACCATCTTTACATCATCGTAATGTGTTTCTCGAAAATATCTTAGATGATTCTTTTGTTAGGAAGTCTCAAAAAATATTTTAACAAATGTAATTCAAACAAAATTAGATAATAACCATTTTAAAGAACCCTTTCCGCAAAATCTAATCAAAAGAATTTATAATTTTGAATGCTCAAAATAAAAGTCATCGTTTTATTTTTACAATTTTTATTTTAAAACTTGTTAAATCATAACAACTTTGTTTTTAAATAATTAAAATAACATACATGGTCATCGAAGATTGTAAAGACAAGTTCAAAGTTAAACTTATACAAAATTTTACTAGGTGAAAACAAAGGCAAAATATTGTGAGTTATAGTGCATAGAATGTGTTACATTTAAGATTAGATGGTCTAAAGACATCCAGTTGGGAGCCTTAATATTTATCCTAGCAATTTGACCAAGTCTTGAATAAGATGGCTTCGCGAACAAGACTTAAAACTTGATGAGTCTCTAGATGGTCTATAGACTTAGGTCTAGGTCTTATGACAGCATCGAGAACACAGCCCCTGGACAAGATCTTAATTTCAATCGATTGACTTCAAGGAAAAAATAATGCACACTGTTGGAGTTCAGAAAATTTAGAAGTTGTTCAGTCAATTTGGCCACTCCAGTAGTAAAAAGTTTTTTTTCAAGTCTGCTGGTTGTTTTCCATTGTAGTTAATATAGGTTGTTTTGGTCGTTTACATTTATTTCATATCTCACTATTTTCCATAATAAATTTTGTTTATTTATTTTTACACGTTCTTTCTTAGGGGCCGACTATTTAAATTGAAGGGGGTGGCCTTGGTTTCTTTCCTAAAAAGTATTCTGATATTTTTGATGAAAAAAATATTTTGGCAGCAGAGGGTAAAAACAATATATGAAGAAGGATTTCTGCCATATAAAATAATGAAAATAATGAAAAAAAAATATTATGTCGCGACGCCTACGAAAAATTATAAAAAAAAAAATCTGACTAAAACAAAAAACCAAGCCCCCCCCTTTTCAAGATAAATGGTCCGTCCCTTAAATCAATGATTCGACCTATCTTTTCAATAGTAGTGGCAACATTTTAAGTTTTTATTGATTTTGTACATTTGTAGTATGAACACAATGAAATAATCAATCTTAACTTTTGACGAAGGCTCACAGTCGAGGAAAGCCCTAGTTAAATGAGGTATAAATAATCTATTCTATGGACAAAACCTTTCTCTATCAATAGCCTCTCTCAGAACTTTATTAAACGCACATTTAAACTTAGCTGTGATATATATTCAAAGCTGAAGAGGCGCGTATTAAATGATGCGTGAATAATTTGGTCATTTAACGTACATTTAACTTAGCCAGAACATTAACTATTGTTATCATTTAAGGAATCGTGTAACTATTTCGTTTCACTGTGGAGTGAATAATTTGTTCAATGGGTCCAGTCTTTTTTATTACATGTAGCATTTGCAAACAAATGCCATTAAAAACACTTTTTAAAACAGGTTTTAACAGCTTGTGCAAATGTTTTACGCTATATTCTTTATATAGTGTGAATTCATTACTTTTTAGAATTGCAAAATGATAGATTTTACGTATATATGATGCACGTATTAAATGCAGCGTGAATATTTCCTATGTCTTTTTTTATTTGTAGCCTTTTACAACACTTCATTTAACGACTTTCAAATTAACAGAGACACTTACTATCATAAATTCTTTAATAATAATTAAATCTGAGGGAGGATATTTTTTTTAGTTCTATCCTTCTTTGTTTGTTGGGAGTTTTAGTCAAAATTATGTTTAATGCACATTTAATCTTAAGTCGAATGCTAAATATCATCTAGACATGTAATTCTTGTATTTCAAGGACCGAAGCTAAAATTAAGCGCGTATTGTATTTGGCATGAAGATCTGGTCTATGGGTCCATTCTCTTCTACTATGTCCTTTCATTGATCTTATTTTTTTTCAAAGCCGGGACATTTAATATATCTGAATTAAAGGTTAAAACTGAGGGAGGTGCTTGTTAAATGTGGCGTGAATATTTTTTTCTATAGATCCAGTCTTTTTTGTAGAATATAGCGTTGCACGGGCGTTAAACACCAACTCACTCATTCACTTTTTGTGGATGGCTGGTCAACACTTTAATGAAAAACACATTTCAACATAGACGATATACTCGGTATCGCTAATAGTTCAAGGTAAAATTCTGAACAAGGTGCAAATCAAGTGGCGTTAATAATTTGTTTTGTGAGTCCAATCTTTTTAAAGTGTTACCTTTTGTATTATAATTTATCAAACTAACATTTACACAAAACACTAAATTTATTTGACACTTCAAGGTTCAAGAATGAAATGGCGTATTATATCGGTACATACTTTTATTGATAGCTTTGATACATGTACATACTTTATTTGCAAAAATACGCTTGTACGGATCATTGTATGGATCAACGCAAACATAAACTGTTACACAATAACAATACACCTGACAATACCACAAAAAGAATTTAAAAAATATCGTTGCAAAGAAAATTTGACAGCCAAATTAAATACATATATGTACGTATTAAAATTATTTTACCGAAGACACCGTGCACACGTAGACAAATACGGATTTTCTATCTCTCAAATGAGTGCAGATGTTTATTTGTCGTATAGTTTTGTTCTTTCTTCTTTAACCAGATTTGACACACTGAATTGAAAATTAGCAGCACAACGGGTGTGCTAAAGCTGGCAGGAACCGCTTACTTATCCGGAGCACTGGAGTTCACTCTTTTTTGGACCTGACTTTGTGTTTTTGATTTCCATTCGGTTGATGTTGTGTTGCTGTTCTTGTACGTGTTAACCGGTTTTGTCGTTGTCCTATCGGAATTTTAACACTCGAATGCCTCATTGGTGCATCTTTGCTTCTTATAGCTGATCACGAGAAACTCTGACCAATGTGACTTATGTGAACACTAATTCTGTAGTTCCAAAGACTGCCTCATAAACTCGCGTACATTTGGAATCAGTCTCACACGCATGTGAATTAATATCAGTTAATGTCCATTTTAATTAGAGACCAAAATGACTGGCGTCATATATATAGCCCGATTATTAATCTATGAAAAGCAAATCGTATGTTTCTTGTGTAGCTAACTTTGCAAAGTTGAATTTAATAGTTTTAAAGTCTCACAACCACTAAACATCAAAAACGGCAATAATAAGTTTACCGAAAAGAAATGATCAATCAATCTCAAATGTTTAATAAGAAAGATAAAATAAGGCAATACCATGACAATGAGAAATTTAAGATCTCTTCGGTGTTCACTTGGACGGGCATTTCATCAGAAACGGTAGGTTAAACAAGGCTTTATCGCGAAACTTCCCTTTTCCACTGCGATGTTAATGTCTGCTGATAATGCAAATCAAAACCTTGAAAGTGATGTGAACATTTCAGAGGCACATATTTAACTAAACATCGAGTAATGTATTGTTAGAAACACACTTTCAGTTGTCAATTTTTCATGCCTTATTTGATGTGTCTGTTCAAACCCCTCGCAAAACAGGGTGCAGCGATCAATGCTCACATTGAGACTGCAGGCGGTTTTTTATTGCGGATTTCTAATTTGTCGTTTACCTTGTTGCATATTTCGCGTACAATTATTCTAAATCTCATTATCTTCAACTTTGTAACGACTTATGTTTATTTTTTTTTATTTATAAATGTCTCCCATAAATACTCAACAACAAAAAAGTTTAGCAACAAAAACTTAATTACGATATCCAACAACTAAAATTGACAATAATTCATAATGGTTTTAAATGAATTGGAAAACAATGAAGAAAACATTGTTTTGTTGTTAAATGGTAAAAATGGTACAATATCGATCGATTGATCGAACTTATGGAGCGCAAAACCAGCCTCTGCAAAAACATCAAGAAACACCACAAATCTTCAATTACAGAAGTTTTCGGGCTTTCCGAATTCATGTCCATGAGGCCAATTATGAACTGTTTTTGATAAAAAATGTGATCTTGGTTTTGCAGTAAACACAAACAAGAACGGGACAAAAACAGACAACATGTAAAACATGGAAACATAAAATAACTGAATATGAATCAATAACGCGAACTCCAGTCGACACAAGAGTGAACTCAAAATCACAAATAGCGCGAGTGGAGCTTTAACGGCTGGAAATCAATCGACCATGATAAAATGTTTTGGGTTTAGCATCCTTAACATTGTTATATCGCTAGAAGCTGAAATTAATATGAATATTTAAAATTACTAGAAAAATTCAAAAGTTGTCGCTGAATTTTTTTTGTTGAGTATATGTTGATCGTTTTATTTTCAGTGGGCGTTGACCTTTTTTATTTAGTTTGAGTCGTATGCGTTTATTTTTTTTTTTTTGAGCTGGGGCAACTGCAAGTTGACAAAACACAATCAATCAAATTATATTTTATTTGAATATAACAATAATTCATAATGGTTTTAAATGAATTGGATAACACTGAACAAAAATGGTACAAATGGTAAAATATCGATCGATGGATCGAACTTATGGATCGTAAAACCAGCCACTGCAAAAACATCAAGAAACACCACAAATCTTCAATTACAGAAGTATTCAGGCTTTCCGAATTCATGTCCATTAGGCCGATTATATACTGTTTTTGGTCACAAATTTGATCTTGGTTTTGTCGAGTTCCAGGAACAAACTGATCTCGTCTGGCGGCATGATGAATATACCGTTCCTGTCTTAGGGTCAGCTTGGAAGTTCTGACGATTTGGTGGCGATCTTTGACAAATTCAGTTTGTCAACACTGACTTACATAAAGCAACAGTATTGATTGGAAGACGTTAATCTCAGGGTTACATCTCAAACGTTCATTTAATCTTCAGTCATGCAAATTTCTCTATTGGGGTACTAGTACTTTTCTAGAACAGTTGTCAGATTACAAATTCCAGAACGGGAAGTTTTTGGCACTTCTGAACGATGATGTTGAAAACAATGTATGAAACATTTTAAATCATCGAAATCACAAACATCAGAAATGATAATATCAAAGACGCAGAGGTACCAATGGGGTATCCGAATGTCAAAAGTTTGAAAGGGCAGAGACTAAATCAGTAAACACAAACAAGAACAGGACAAAAACAGACAACATGTAAATACAAATGACAACAAAGTTCCAGGCAATAAATTTTGCTACGCCTGACGCGCGTTTCGTCTATTCAAGACTCATCAGAGGCGCTCTACCAAAACATGTAAAACATGGAAACATAAAATAACTGAATATGAATCAACAACGCGAATTCCAGTCGACACAAGAGTGAACTCAAAATCACAAATAGCGCGAGTGGAGCTTTAGTGGCTGGAAATCAATCGACCATGATAAAATGCATCCTTAACATTGTTATATCGCTAGAAGCTGAAATTAATATGAATATTTAAAATTACTAGAAAAATTCAAAAGTTGTTGCTAAATGGTTTTTGTTGAGTATATGTTGATCGTTTTATTTTCAGTGGGCGTTGACCTTTTTTATTTAGTTTGAGTCGTATGCGTTTATTTTTTTTTTGAGCTGGGGCAACTGCAAGTTGACAAAACACAATCAATCAAATTATATTTTATTGAATATTTCTGCATCTCATTTTGTCGGGACTGATGCAAATAATTTTGGAAAAGTACAGAGAATCACTCAGATTCCATAACATAATAGGCTTATTTTAGGGGCAGTGAGTGTACGTATAAAAAAAATGTTTGTTTTCGTGTAAACAACACTAGGTTTTTCCCCTGATTCTGCATACGGTCGATATTAACTTTGCTGAAGAATGCTTCATAGATCATTTTTAACCTTATTATATTTTATTATATATCTCATTGAAATATGCTTTATACAGTATAACCTAATTGACTGTTTTAAAATAATGGGTATTTTAAATTTCCAATAAAAGGAGGCATTCCGACACCTGTCCATACCATCCCTGTATCTGCCACTGAAAAATCAATAAGAAAAAAATTACATAAAAGTTCCAGACAATAAATTTTGCTCCGCCTGTAGCAATGCGTGTTCATATTATCAAGACCCATCAGAGGCGCTCTACCAAAAGTTGAAAATGCAAACCACTATAAGAATATGAAGAGCATAGATTAATAATTTTAGAAAACTAGAAACCAAATTATTACTACCTACCTAAAGTTAGGTATGAAAAAAATGTTTTTGTATAAATCCATGATAAGCATTCTAATTTTTTTTTATATAAAAAAAACTTTATTGATTAAACTTTTTTTAAAAACTTGAAAAGTAGTTCTTCGTGTTCCAAAAGTCGCTATCATTTCAAGGGAAAAGGACAAAAAATTGACAAAATTGTATAAAATACTAGCAAATAACTTAAGGACCCAGACAATTACATTGTAGTTAGATCTTTTTCAGTAAAGAAACCTTTTTCTATGCAGAGGGGCCGGAGAATTTGTTTTAATGCGTCTATGTTTTCTTCCATCAAATTGTATTTCATAGTACAGAAATGTTTCTTCTTCATCCGCACATCTTCTGTTAAAATACTTTGACAAAAATAAGATACATTTTTTTTCAAAAAATTAGATCGTCCCCTTCCTATTCAAGTTGAATTGTCGGTCATTACACATCGAAATACAAAACTGTAACCCGCCATTTCGTTTGAAATGCCTGTACCATGTCAGGGACCATTGCGATCCACCAATTCCCCGGTACGACTGATTCGTTTTTGTCATTTTTTCTGGACTATGAGATTGATCATTCAAGATCGGTAGTTATGTTATTACCTTTATTTTCCTATGCCCAACAACACGTATATATAATTAATAGTAAATGATGGATAAATGCAACACGTTATTGGATCGTGCAGAGTGAAAGTCCTATAGACGTGTTGGCAACAGCTGGTTTGTCATTTACTAGATTATATACATCTAGTGTATTAAACTTATGATGTATTTAGTAGCCAGCGAAATGTTCTAGAATTGTCTTAAGATGCATCCAAAAATTTAATTAAAAACACAGATTGGACCATCTTTAGACTATCATACATGTCATAATTTGATTCTTGAAGCTATCTTTGACGTAACCTTTGTAATGAAGTCATAAATAAAAATTACAACAAAGTTCATAACAATACATTTTGCTACGCCTGACGCCCATTTCTTCTGTTCAAGGCTCATCAGAGGCACTCTACACATTTTTTTTTTTAAATTAGATTGAATACTAGTACTGTGTTTCAAATTCAAATTGAAACAAAATTAGGTAATAACAAATATATAACCCTTTATGTGTATTTCAAATAAGGATTGATTTGCCTTCATAATAAAAGATATTTATTTAATATTTATTATTTAAAGTTTTCGTTTTAAAATCGTTCTAACTTGTTCTGAAGTAACTTAAGCAAAATCAAAGATTGTCGGTATTGTTTAAAAAGGTTCAGAGTTTACAGCCATGGTATATATTATACGAGCTGACACATGTACATTTTATGGTGAGTTAAAGTGTATAAGACATGTAGAACTAAAGCTGGGTTAAATGGATAGAAAACAGATAAAATGATTCACCTTTTATTTTATAAAAACTGTTTCCATATTTCTAGCATTAACGATACCCAGTTATATCGACACATAAAAACTCCATATGCTTCATGTTTTTAGATATATCCTAGACAAATAGAAAAGGTCGACCATTACTATGAATCGGGAACTTTTATATAGAATGAAAATACAACACATATTATATGATTAAAACTGACGGCCCTATACATGCTATATGACCTAGTTGTGTCGAAAAGAGCCTTAAACTCTAACATACACACACATACAAACACACATTACATGTATTTATTCATTGCTAAGAAAAAAATGCTTGAACGTATATTTTGCCAAAACATTTTAACAAATCGTATACAGATACTTTTTAGGATATTAATGCATCCAAATCAAAACATTTTATATGAAAAAATAAACAAAGTCAAAATGTTGATGAGTGACTTACAAAAGAAGGTATAGACGGATATGAAAAAATGTTAAGCGGAATATGTTTAATTTTAAAAATTAAGGAACACCTTTTTGATTTATCGGGTAATAAGGAAAGCGGAAACTAACAGCTCTATCTATCTTCCTCTCTAGTACAGACAAGGTTTATCAGCAGTATTGTTCAATGAATGTATTTGGCCGTTACAAGAATGGTACACACACAATTGTTTTACGTTAATCCATGATCAACGTTGAATAGTGTTAATCGAGCTTCTATGTAAAACGTTTAAGTTTGATATTGACGTCGCATAGTTCAACAGGAAAAAAAATGTTACAAAGTTAAACACTAAAGTAACGTTAATGTTTCACTTAATAAAGTTTTAACTTTAACGTTTATAAACTAACATTAATTCAACATTAAATAAGTGTTACAATAACGTTAAATTAATCTTAATCGAGCAAAAAGTTAACTTAACGTTTAGACAAATTGCCTGTGTAACACTATTATTTTTCCCAACTCAGCATTTTTTTTTCGGTAAGCTTTTTCCTTATTCGTCTGTTTTTTTTCTTGCTCTACATTTTAGATTCATTTAGTAATTTCGGGCTGATAACTATGTCGTTACCTTTAGGTACTTATAAAATCAGGGAATGTGTACCTTATGTACATAAGCTATGTATAAACTGATTTAATATTTAATATAATCAGGCCAGCATTTATTATATTTACATATACAGTTATTGAATTATGTTAATATTTACTACATATAGGTCTTTAGAAATTTGTGCAAGAATAAAATATAACGCGGGGAAGGATAGAACAAAAGATCTAGTTTAACCAGCTACAATATATGTTTCTGGCCTAGGCCAATAATCTTCAAAAGGGTTACATAAAACCATCTCAGAGTATTTCAATGTAGACCTCTTGATTAAAAGGAAGACGTGTTACAAACAAAAATATTCAAAATATATTCGCTTATACCTCAAAGACAAACAAAAGGGTACAATGGACAAAAAACTTAAATAAAGCAAACCATTAAGAAAGGAAAAACGTGAACATCACCATAGATCGCAGATTGTTAAAAAACCTTGAAAATGAAAGATGTTATTATAAACACAAAACAAACTAACATAGAAACTTAGTATATGCTCAAATTCAACAATAAAGTAAAATGCATAGACTCAAAATAGATCAAACGAGATAAAAAAAAATGTCCATTGTCTTTTGAAGCGTGACTAAAAACGCTAATGGCTAAGATGAACCTGAAAATTAAAACGTTTTTTTTTGTAAAAACAAAAATATTTTTAAAAAATGAATTGAACACGACAAGTGACGAAGTCTTATATCAAACGTGAAGACACACTATGACACGGAAATGAATTTCGAGACGAAAAGCGTATTTGTATAAACACAAATACTTTTAAAGAAAAAATACCGTATATGTCTCAGATATAGAAAATATATTAACCAAAATTAAAGTAAACATTGTTGTTAAGATTCACTTGAAAGCGTAAATTGTTAAAATAAAAAAATATATCGGGACAAAAAGCTGTTTATCAACCAAAACGCCGTTTTTGTTATTCTTGCTCCGGGATAAGTTATTTTGTAAAATGCATCCCCCTAAAAATTCTAACCATTAAAAAATGGCCGTCGTTTAACTTCACCATAAAGCGAAAATTGTTAAATGAATACAAATCGTTTTTGTAAAAAACTAAATTTAAAAAAAATTAAAGAAACGCCTCAGTAACAAACACTAAGGCAAAAGTTTATAGACCTTAAATGAAGCAAGTCAATTAAAATGGTCCACAGTTAAGACTCCTAAAAAACGCAAATTGCTACAATAAACATGATTTTCAAGTAGATAAGCATTTTTGCGAAATCAAAAGCACAAAATGTAGAAACAACACTCGTGTATACCTTGGATACAAAGCAATATGGTAAAAATCATAGAACTAAAATATCATGCAAGAATCAACGTGTTTTAACATGTTTAAGGTAAATCTAACTTAGACGTGTGTCAACGACACTGAACGCTCCGTACAAATGATTAAACGTCCCACAATGTGACCTTTACCACGTGTCAATTCCATTATCGAGTACTTAGCACTAAACTTTATTATTTAGCCATTTGCTTTTACAAAATATGTTGCGCTTAATATTCTTTAAGAAAATTAATTTTCTGATCCCCTTGTTTTTCTACAAAAATGAACAATTATTTAAGAAGTACGTACAAATCTTTATAAAAATGTAATAATGGTTTACAGTTAAATTATGCTGAAATCGAACATATATTTTTCTCCACAAATGTTGCTAAGGAGAGAAGATTAGTATTTATTCTTAAAATCTTACTTGAGGCCTATGTTAGGGTTAAAATTTCTCGATCTGAAGTGGTTATTTGAAAATTTCTTCAACAAAATCCAACTTTTCTTGATTTTTTTAAACAATTCTACGCATTTTAGACAAAAGGCTTCATGTGAGTACAATTTTAGTATTGAAATATCGTTGCTAAAAAAGTCGATTTTGAACTGCCCTTCGGTAACCCCTTCGACGCTTAATTGTAGACGTAAACAGTTTGTACCGTCTTACGTGGTCACGTGGTGGGTCCGAGGTATATAAACGGAAGTTGTAATAATTTCTATGTACACGAACACTGGAACTATGGTCCCACAATTCCTGACTGTGTTCCTTATCGCGGCCATTGCCCACGGTGGGCTGGCAGGTAAGCCTTTTTTTACTGATTTCGACTGTTTGACTGTTTTTGTATATTTTGACTGTATTTTGTATATTGTGACTGTATTTGATGTATATAGACAGTTAGCGCGTAAAAATTATAGTTCTTCATTAAAGGTGTTCATTTTGTTGTACTGTACAAAACAGGACATTTAGAATTTAATGTGGCAATTTTTGACTGTGTTTTGACATAATTGACTGTCACGCGAATACCTTTACATTCTTGACAATTCAAGATTTGCAATCGTAAAAGGCCTCGAACATGGCATTATTAGTTATACTAATAATTCTATTAATGATTTATCGATTATTGATTTTACCATATTGGTTATTAAAATTTAAAATTTTATTTCACAATGATTTGATTTTGATTTATAATTGATTTAAATATATATTTGACGATTAAACTTGATGCTTTTTTTGAAGAAATAAATTCATTAAGTTCATTAAAATTCATAAATAAAACATGCACTAATTGATTGAATAATCATCAGACAATTTGAAAATTAAATTCATACTTTCATTTTTATCAATAATCAAGGCGATAATATAAAATCATAAAAAATAATGTTTAAAACGATCCAAGGAAAGGGAAAAAATAAATAAATTGAATAAGAATTATAGCAGCTTTTGTATTGACAAATGTCAACTACAAAAAAAAACGATTTATGAATTATGTGCTTAATGTTTTAACAGTTAGTAATATATGTATGCAGCTTACACATTTATTCATGCTGTTATGGGATAAAAATACCTCCATATATTAACAAGTTATGTGCATCGCTTATTGATGCGAAATTCATGAAATTGTAATTGAATTTACATATTTAGCCTGCGTCAGGTTTCTAGTTATTAATATGTTTAATAGGATATTAGAGCTAAGTAGAGAAAGCGATTAAATGATTGAGACATATCTTCTAGATGTGAAAAATATTATGTTTGTTTTCTACTACATTATAATGTTGCATATTTGGATATTTTTATTGAAACTAATACATTTGTAATAACATCGAGAGGTTAATCATGTTTTTGCGTTTGATTTCGGGTTGACCGAGTAACTTTTAAAGCATTTGCAAAATATCCCGTCATTTTACCTTTACTGTTTTAAAAACGAATTTAATATCATATACAACTAATTGCCTTCTAGTAAATTAAACAAAATGTATTAAACGTCATCGGGATAACATTAAGACAATGTGTTCTTATTTATTGAAATAGTCCCATAAAGAACCTTAAATGTCTTTTAATTTTTTCTAAAGTTCCACAAGCTTAGTAATAACATTAATAAACTAATTAACAACAACAACAAAAATGAGTCTGAAGTATTAAAATTCAAAGGAAAATGCAGCAATAAAGGATAGAGAAAAATTAGAATATAATTCAAACTATGTTTACAAAAAATTCATATCCTGTCTCTTTTTTGTAGGTTACATCCCCAGTAAGTATACATTAAAAATACATAAATTTAAAGGTTTACTGTGGTAATTTGCTGTGTAAATTTGTTAAACTTACGTTGTTGTCACTTAGGATAAATTTGAGATTTTTTTAATTGATGGTCTGTGTTTATTTACTCGACTTAAGTTAAAAAAAAATCAGTTTTTCGAGAAAAAGATATTGATTTTGGTATAAATGTATTGTATTGTTTTGGACAGTGAAATGTTACCAGTTTCAAATTTCATTAACTTTCATTTGTTCACAACATTTTTAATATTATTTCTCTGAAAAATTGAGATTATTTTCAAGTTTTATTTAAACTAATCAATTATTTTACCTTTCCTTTATGCAAATTCAGAATACGGATCAAGCTACGGTGAGTTTTAAAAACAATACAACCACAGTTGAGTAAATGACAGTCGCAATTTACCTAGCAGAGATAAGTTGAAAGAATCATACATTTACTTTTCTTTATTTATATATGTATAAATATGTATTTTGGTTTCTGATAAGTATTTTGGTTTCTAATAGTATTATTTTAACAATAATTTATTACTTTCAAATAATTAATTGTCGCTGTTATAATTTAAAGGTTTTGTTAAGCTATTGCAATGATTCTACTATTGCATTATAACCATTTCATTCTGTCAATAATGTCCTTTCTTAAATCACGAATACTTGCAAAAGTCCCGAAACTTTAAGTAAAGTGGTGTACGGTATATTAATTATTATTTATATACAATAATCGTTACTTATATATTATGCATGTGAAATGATAATAATATTTATAGTATTATTCTACTTTATTTAAAACAATACACAAAACTATACTACGAAATATATGCTTAATTCATGACAAACAAATCATTGTAGGTGGTGGCGGCGGCGGCGGCGGCGGCAGTGATGCCGACCTTCACGCTCATGCACGAGCAAGAGCACATGCAGGTACGCTGTAAACTCTATTTGCTTCAAAAATGAAATGCATTCTTCTCAAAATAGTTATCAAAACAAAAATACATTATTCAAAATGATGAAACAATAGAAATATAATTATTTTTCACATATATTGATAATTAAATACTGGCTTATTGAAAGAAAATACGTAAAAAAGAGCAAATTTGTTCTTTAAATTGATGACCTTTTTGAAGTTTTAGACCTTTAGCTCTTTAGCTCCATTCAAGGTAGATGCAAAAATGTATCATAAATCTCCTCAATATTAAAGATTCTATACAACAACTTGGTTTTATCTACACAAGAATTGATTACGTAATTTAGTCATTACCCCACAAATTGCTAACGTCATAACACACTTATTGATTTTGTCTTTAAAAAACATCCATTTTAAGAGTATAATTTTGAAACAACAATACAATTCCTAGTTTGCAAAATGTGCTCCCAGACTTGAGTTTCTAGCTCTGGCCTGGGCGCCACAAAAATTAGAAAATACTTAAGTCTGAGGATATTCTTAATTTCCATGGCGACTCCAATCAAAACTTTCTAATTCGATGACGTCACAATAAGTTGAGAATATTCTCAGACTTAAGTAATTTTTCATGTTTTGTGGCGCCCGGGCCTGGTGTATTATTTTGATTTATTCTTGTTAGGCCCCGGTCATGCTGCTGCACAGGGTGAAGCAGGCGTCCACTCTCACGCCGGCGGAAGCGACGCTCACAACCATCCATTCGGTAATATATAAACAATAACAAGTTGCTAAGCGAAATGTCACTATAATCAAGCATTAGTTACATGCACAAATCTCAGATAATGGTTAATTTGTGGTACATTTGAACATTAAACAATATAAAAGAATATGAACCTGGTACACAAATTGGTATTTTATTGTGTTCCTGTCGTGTCTGATAACATATCAAGCACACATTGCTTACGTCGCATTATTTACACACAAATTAATATTCGACAAAAAGCTAAAAATATATGTATACTGATCAAATTTGTGAAAGAAAATGTAGTGTAAAAAAGTTTCTTTGTTTGCAATTTATAAAAATACGATAAATACTCTTTACTCCTAATTAAGAAAACAAAGACAAACTCTGAACAATCTCAATATCATATTTTATCGACTCATATACATTTATTCCAAAAAAATTATGAAAGGATACACGAGTCGACACGAAAAAATAATTGAGTTGATAAAAGGCAACAATTGTAAAATATCTGACTAATTCACATAAATATTCTTACATGTAAAAGGAACCTTTGGTGGAGGCGCCGGAGGCGGCGGCGGCGGCGGTGGTGCCGGCGGCGGCGGCGGTGCTGGTGCCGGAGGATTTGGTATGTATTCAGTTGCTATTAAGTTGATGAATATATAGGGCAAAAAATCAACAATTGTTACAACGTATGTGTATATAATGCAGATATTGTTGCGAAATAGAGCAGAATATTAAGCTTAACGTGTTCATCTGTTTATAAAAGAGGAGCCACCGCCTTTACTTGCCACTCAGTGTTGCCAATTCGTTCAACAACCTCGTATTACACTTTTACTTATTTTGTTCAGTTTTGTTTATAATTACTCATTTTATATATTTGTTATATTTTAGTTGTTTCTTTTACTTTAAGATACACGTTACAATCAGAGTTATAAAATAGTTTGTTTTTCTTTATATGATCTAAATAGAATTATTTTTGCAAATAAATATAATGTTTTGTTGACAAGGATTAAAACTTAACATACAAAAATCAATACCTTGCATTTCAGGCGGCGCTTCAGCTTCAGGATTTGGCAGAGCAAGTAAGCGGCAAACACATTTTCTGATTTTTTTCGCTTATTTTTTTTATTCCTAGTTAATTGTTAAAGCTAAAGAAGACCTTGCGTTGCTTGCTAATGGCAAATATACTGCACAATTAATTGAAGCTTAATTGAGTGCTTTATTTCTTCAATGTGATCATTATTACAACTTTCTTCTTTGGAGTTATCTTTGCGGTGTTTTTCTTTTTGCACTACGGGAACTTTAGGCTACTTAAACGGACAAATAAAAACTGAATTTATTTTACTGAGACATCAATGTGTTCAATAATTCAAGAAACTCTGTATATTTTTTTCTATCAAGAAATCTAAATGAAACCCAAACTATCGAACAAATTAACCCTTCATAATATTCAGTATATTTTTTTTATTAATTATAACAAATAACTATACATTTGTTTTAACAAATTAATGTAAAATCAAATCCTATTTTCTTATTTATGAACTTGATATGTAGATATTTTGGATGTCTGTGACCTTTTTGATTTTTATGGTGATTTAAAATACAATCCTTTACCAAGTACTTCTTATATTTTTTTTTTACCATTAAGTTCAAAATTATCTAAAATGGTCATGTAAGACTTGAAAGCACGTAGTTAGTCTGAACGCATTTTTGAAGTGTTAACATAACCTTTCAATCAATTCATATTCATTTATATTAAGATGAAATATAAGTCAAACCTGCATATAATTGACCATCATGGGACGACAAAAGTATGCCCATAATAAGCAGGTGCCCTTTATATATAGGTTTATTTGGTTGTATTGTTCATAAAGGGGAAAATTTTATGTGCCCTTAATAGGCAGTGATTTGCTATATACAACTGCCCATTCAGACGGGTGACTGTAGATTTTTTAACAAGTAACAGTTGTCTGCGATGAATTTATTTTTGAAAGAAACAAATATCTCTTAAAAGGTTTTCTGTTTCAGATGTTTCAGTTGCGTCTAGCTTTTTGTTGATCTCAAATGGTCATTTTGGACAAATTTTAAAGCGCTGGTGGTATTGCTGCTTATTTTTCATAATGACTTTTACGATTTATCCTTTCTATATTTTGTTCAATATCATTTTTTATTGTCATTTGCCGACTGATAAATTTGTTGAATCATAATTTTTATTGATTACTTCATGTGATTAGTTCAATAAAGATTAAACATGTTTTCATTTATTCTTAAACAATTATATGTTAAAATAAATTTAACATTACAATTGCAACATATATATCAATCTAATATTCAATTTTGAGGAAAAATATTGTATCTGCTGGCATGTCATTTAACTTACTTCGTTACTTTAAAGTTGGCTTTTTTTTCAAAATTAACCTTCTATCGTTTTGGAAAATGGTTTCTGTTAACCTTTTAGGACTACATAAATCATTTTTGTTAAGCAGAAATATATTCTTTGTTCTTTTTACTCAATAAATCTTACAATATTGTTAAATTTATTTTGTTTTCTAGTTTTCTTCCTTTTTGCCATTGTAACTTACCTAAGTTTACACTTATGTTATGAATCTCTATATAATTGGCAGAAAAAAAACGCCGAGATACAGATAACAATTAATCATTATCTCCTTACAGGTGGAGGATTCGGCGGTGCAAGTGCAAGTTCCGGTGCATCTGCAAGTAGGTAAAATTATATTTCTGAAACTTCAAATTCACATTCACAAAACAAAAGTCGACTACTCGGTAAATTTTAATTTCAAAGAGGAGTTTTAACCAGTATGTTGTCGACTAGTATTTATGTGTTTATCATTTATATACATCTGTGTCGAAATTCATAAATATCTAATCTGAACTTAAACATGTTTCCAATATCTAATCATAACTTAAACATATTTGCAATGTCTTACAAATACAAATGACAACAAAGTTCCAGACAATAAATTTTACTACACCTGACGCGCGTTTCGTCTATTCAAGACTCATCAGAGGCGCTCTACCAAAAATATTGAAAATGCCAAACGCATCTAATCAGAACTTAAACATGTTTGCAATTTCTTATCATGACTTAAACATGTTTGCAAAATGCATGATTTTTGGCGACAATGCTCTCCAAAAAATGTTAGGGTGTGTAATGATCCATAGATCTTTCATGTCTTTCATAACCCGTAATGAAGGAAATGGTATTTTCCAACACGTTCAAATATATTCATTCAATATATTTTGATAAACACTCCTAGTTTATAAACAGAAAATCATTTAATACAGACCATTTAAAACAATATAAATAAAGATTTCATTTTTTAACGACGACTGTTTCTGTTTTAGATGCAGGAGGTGGTGGATTCTTTGGTGCCCCAGGTGGTCCCGGAGGTCCCGGAGAACAAGGACCAAGAGGTATATTTTTAATTTTCGTCTTCATTTGGTCACAATTTACAATTAAAAAAAGGGTAGCAATCTTGATTTTTTTATTATCGCATTATTATCATACATTATATTCTTTAAGTAAAACTTTCTCATTTTGCTGCTGTGATTCACAGCAAACACTTATTATTCATAACTACTATTTCATCAATTTAAAACATTTAATTACCGCTTGCTATGTGAGTTGTGTCGCGTACACTTATTCCACATCTAATTATTTGATATTACCTTTAAAATGTGAATTACCAACTCACTTTTTTTTACTTTGTTTTTTTAAATACATTGAACCCTAACCAAATTGCCGAAGCTATGACTGTACCTGTACATTATTTAAAGGGAACTCTTACAGCAAACTTATCCAGATGATATTATTTTCATGTACACCATGCAGTCTAATCTTTTTTCTCGTCACTTTATTTATACCGTATATCGTGTTATTTTGGCGCGATGGTATTTTGGCTATGTTGGCGCGCAAGAAAAAATCGCCCAAATTTAAATCGCCATCTTTTTAATCCTGTCTAATTTCATTGGTAAAAATTAGAGAAACACCAAATATAAAGCAACAAAATAAAACCTGCAAAAATAATTTTAAAAACACCAAAATGTTCATCCGCCAAAATAACCCGATATACGGTACTTGTGTCTTTGATGGTAACTGATCATATAAGTGTGTATTTTCTATGTATCTGTCATGTGATTTGATGTTTAATTTTAGGACCAGCAGGATTCCCAGGACCAATGGGCAGAAGTGGTAAGCATAACCAACTGAAAAAAAAATCAACTATTTCTATTAATTGTTAAACTTAACAAATAACACAAAAACTGTTTAATAATGTTTTAGACTTATCTTTACAACACTAAGCTAGTTGAAATAAGTTAATTATAGATTTGTGTTGTACTTCTTTTAATGACCCATATATATATAAGCTAATAACTATCGATTGACTCAAACTCTTTAAACAACTTTTGAAATACAATGCAAACGAAAACAAGAAATGACAATTAACTTTTGTCCGATCAAGAGTAAATGGATTTTCTATTTCATTTCTTGATTTTTCCTCTTTTGAATGTCCACCAAAGAAAGATATAACATAGGCAAAATAACATTGAATGGAAATATAAATATTATAAGAAAAAGGATTGAAAATGTTTTTTGTTGATCGTAGGTCCACCGGGCCCACCAGGACACTCTCCAGCAGGACAACCAGGCGCACCCGGAGCACCAGGAGCACCAGGTATTTAGAGGGACAACACACAGACACACACGCACACGTACACATAACAAAATAACTGCATTTAGCAACGTGAACTCATCGTTGGTTATAAAAAACAACTTTTTGAAGTTTTGTATTGGCTTTTTCAATATTGATGTCATATCTAAATCTTAAAAATAATGAACTCTTAAACTAAAGTGTATTATGGTTAATTTGTGGGTCAAATTTTAAAATATTAGCTAATCATTTCATTGTTTAAACATAATCTATATTTTGTTAGCAAGAAAAAAATAAGCAAAGAGAAATATTTTTAAACAATAAATGAACAAATAGACCATCATATTGGCATTTAAACGATATTTTAACTGATAATATTAATGCTACTTGACTGACTGGTTATTCGGGTCTATTTCTAGTCAGAAAAGTGTTACCAAAACAATCTTATCTTGTTCGTTGCTGTTCCATGTTTGACCCTTTTTCATTTTTTTCTTCTGTGTTAAGGCAAAGCCGGACTAAACGGAGCCCAAGGCAGACCTGGACCACCAGGAAAGACTGGACCCCAAGGAGAACCCGGACATGAAGGATCAAAGGGACCACGAGGACCACCTGGACCTAATGGTTGGTATCTTTGTTCACATATTTAACTTTCAAGTCATTTTTAAGGGGAAACACATTAAAGGAAAAAAGATCTTTTGTTGCATTCATTAAAAATATTGAATGTAAATTCAAATTCATTCATAAGATAAATAAAATTAAGTTTTGTTGTCTTTTTAGACTTGCACTAATATTTTTTTTTAATTATTGATTGCTATGTAATTAAATTGACTTACCTTTGGACCCAATCTACTTCGAAATTGTTTGATATATTTTCCTTTTTTCTGAAAGAAATACATGTACACATTGTTACAATTTATTCTTTTTTTTCTGTTTTCAGGAGTTCCAGGCGCACCAGGAAACAATGGTAAGATATGCTTAGAGAAGCTTAAGTCTATTTTCAGATATTAGGTTTGGGTTTTTTGAAATTGTTCCTCAAAATGACAAAATTCTATGAATGATGCAAAATGATTGTTCTTTTAATATGACAAAATGTTATTTCCTTACAACATTATCTAAAGAATAGAAATAAGTCATAAGTCATATGGAAGATTAAAAATTAAAGATAAAAATTAACAGACAAATAATGATAAGGTCTTATTTACAGTGTTTGGGGTATATACAGTTAAAACTATTTTTTTAATGTTTGGGGTATACAGTGTTTGAAGCCTTTTTTACAGTGTTTGGGGTCTATTTTTACTTGTAGGAGCTCCAGGAGCCCCAGGTGAACCCGGACACCCAGGAACAGCAGGAGGTGCCGGCCCAACTGGAGATACCGGACCACAAGGTAAACCATCCTTTTACGATTTTTGGCCACTTTAACTGGAAATTGATTAAATTAATTTACTAATTATCTCATCATGTAGCTCCTATGACTTTTGTTTTGACCAATAGCATAATAGAGATTTGGTTTTTAAACATATTTAGCTTTTACAAAAAACGTGGTTACTTTTCAACTTTTTATAATACATACATCAATAGTAACATAACATTTTTTTCTTAACGTTGACTTTTATCGATAGAGAGCAGAATTGCTCATATATGTTTAACATTCGTTACCAACCAAGCTAGAAAGATCCATTGTGGTCTTTAAGTTCTGATATGAGTTGCTGACCTATTTTTTTAAGAGATATAAGATCATTCTTCTGTTAGTAATTGTCCTTTACATTTAACATGAGGCTTTTCTTAATTACTGATTGTTCCTTTTCTTCTTTGAGATTCTCTTTTCTGACTTTCGTAATAACGTAGAATATAAAGATACGGTTTGTATTTGAACGCTTTGGGCTGATGATCCCCTTTTTGTATTTCTATTCATTTAAATACATTGTACTCGTACTTCTATTACATTTGAATACATCATAATCGTACTTCTATTACATTTGAATACATCATAATCGTACTTCTATTACATTTGAATACATTATAATCGTACTTCTATTACATTTTAATACACTATAATCGTACTTCTATTACATTTGAATACATTACTAACATTATCCATTTTCTTGTTTTAGGAAGACCAGGAGCACCCGGACACCCCGGTGCTGCCGGTTCTGCAGGAGAGTCTGGTAAGTTTATGTGCGAGCGAAATGAAACTTTTATCTAAACTCATTCTGCCAAATATCAAGTGACTCAAACTATGATTGAGAAACGAAAATCTTCCGGAAGTCATCCATTTATTTAGATTTCTGAAGTTTTAGAAAAATCTAGACATGCGCAGAAAAAGGACGGTTTAAATCTGGTTTTACCACAAATCCTGTACTCTTGCGGTGTGTCTGCCTTTTTTGTCTTTTATTACGGTTATTTGAGATTGATAAACCCAGTTCATTAGGTTTTTTTTATTATCTTGAGAGTCTTGATCGACCAAAATATTAAAAGAAAATTGCGTTTGTTGTACTTTCACCGTGGCAAATTCATATTGCTTTATTACCGGAAGTTATTTCAATTCCTTGGAATTTTCATATTTACCTTCTTCATATTAAAATTTTAACCTACTTTATTCTAGGCTCTGCTGGTGCTGAAGGACCAAGAGGAGCACAAGGAAGACCCGGATGCAAAGGTAACTAAATTATTTGTGCTAAATTCTGACTTTCATTATAAATATGAAACAATGAAATGCAATAAAATGTAATGTTATGGAAGGTTATAAGGAAGCAGAGGCACCAATGGGGCATTCGAGTGTCACAATTTCGAAAAGGCAACGGGTCATTTACATTACACTGTGTACATTGTAATGTTACAACACTGTACTTCATTGATATATATTTTTGTTCATGGAGAACAAATTATCGTTTAGTTTCGTTGGTCATGGAAACCACGAAATTGATGTCTTAACCAAATGGTTTAATTATTACAAATTGCTAAATATACACCTTATTTTAAATATATTATTTCTCATAACTACAATTGATCAGCTGAAGAGAAACAAATTACAACTGTATAACATTACAATTATATAATATAATTTTAATATTATATTTATAATTATAGGAAGACCCGGTTTGGTTGGAGTTAAAGGACTTCAAGGACCAGCTGGCAAACCAGGTATGTTATAATTTTAATAATAATAGAGCAGAAATTTTACCGGGCATAAAATTCACTGTATTTACATGAAATGATGTTAATGTGATACTTTTAATGAGGAAAAAATAATACGACGAAAACAAAAAGATAATGTCACACTAACAAAGTTAAATTAAAACAATTCATTTTCATTCTTATGTAAAGACACAAAATACATTTCAATATTGCATTTGTTTTCTAATACAATTAAAATATTCAAACATCAATAATGAATTTTGTAAAAATACAATTATGGTATATGAATAAGTATAATTTTACGGTATTGTATAATATATACTTTTAATGACAAAAAAATTATTGTATTGCAGGCCCCGATGGACCACAAGGACCCGTAGGTAAAGTACAAATACTTGTCTTGGGTTGAAAAAGGTTTTCTGGGATAATTTTAACTATCTGAAAATATTTAAATATCAAAAATGTATCAAGGGATATCAAAACTTTTAATAAAATAAACTTGTTAAGTATTTATAATCTACAGATTAGACCTTGATCAAGTTTTTTTTTATTTGCAATTTTTACTGTTTTATATTTGCATCCAGTGATGAATATATATGTTTTTAATTATTAGCAATTGAGAAAAAGATAAAATAATCAATTAAACGAATTCAGATTTACAATAAATTTTTGTATCTTAAGGTCCAAGAGGACCAATTGGTAAAAAGGGAGACAAAGGAGACAAAGGACCCAAAGGAGACACTGGACCAGAAGGACCAATGGGCAAACCAGGAGGCCAAGGACCACCAGGTTAGATAAACAAGTAGTTTTATCAATCTGCCCTAGGTTAGGACATGTCTTATGGTGGTCTTTCGATAATTTCTAACCATGCATTATAGAAAAGGACAATTTTAATATCACTTTATTCAAATCAGAAGAAAACATTTAACAACATATTTTGTTAAAGTATAAACATTTTTCGCCGATTTGCAATGAAAAAAAAATAAATATTTGGGATAAATTGGTGACCCAATATGAATCTTAGGCCAGCGAAACGAAGATATTCTAGGGATCAGACATGTCTTTGCCCATTTACCCATTTAAGTTGTATGGAGAAAGGGTTGTCATACTTTAGGACATAGGACATGGTCACAAACTATTTTGAAGAGAAATTGGAAGTCTGGAAATCCATCTTTTGAATATCTACTTTTTACAACTTTGTTATTTTAAGATAAGGACAGCTTCTAGGCACAAGATATGACATTTCAAAACAATAATCGTGTGCGCTATAGAAATGTTTTGCCTGTTGAATTAATTTTGACTCCGATAAATAATTATTTTCAGGACCTGCTGGACCAAAGGGAGCTAGAGGACCCTCTGGAGATGATGGTGAACCCGGCACTGATGGAGAACCAGGAAACAGAGGAGCTGAAGGTGCAATGGGACCTGCTGGACCTAAGGGCAATGCAGGACCTCAAGGTAAGATTGTAGCAAAACATGTTAAACTCGTGTGTAACTTTTTTTTTATATACGTTTTCTATTTTATGTTTATACTTCATATTTCAAACTTGACAATGTATCAAAGTCTGCATTAGGTTAACATGTAAGTGCTTTTAATTTATGAATGTACACTTATTTTACATCTCATTATATAAAAAGGTTTTATCGTTTTTTATCTGATGTCGGCAATATTGTTCTTATGAGAGTTGATTTTGCAAGCAATATATTCATTTTTTGTTAATTTGAATCAAAGATTTATAACATAAAGTATTTATTGGTTGGCTTTTAAGCCCCTGAAGAGTTAGTTTTTCATTCTCGAAACCCGATGTAATTCAAATTTTTATTTGGCTTACATCTTCATATGTTTATTCTATATTACAGGACCTGAAGGACCAGGTGGTGAGCCAGGATCAGCCGGTGATGTCGGACCACAAGGTCCACCTGGAGGTCATGGTGCACAAGGACCAGGTGGTAAACAAGGAGATGTCGGAGAAATCGGAGACCCAGGACCCATGGGTATGTATATATAGACTAGAGGGAAAATGGAAATTACTCCCTGTAATCCATTTCCTTTTGTCTCTGTATAAAAAACTCAGACATTCCAGTGAATATTTACTAAGTTTTTTATTAAATCAGACCATAAATAAATGTTGCACATGGTCAATATCCTCAGTGCCAGATTAGGCTTTCCTGTTCGAATTTTCGGGGGTTTCGTTCATTACTTTTTGTTTATGATCTTCCAATGTTTTCAAATGTTGCTGATCAAAGGTTACTCCTTAAAATATGCACATACAATATAACCAAATTACTAGTTTATTTATCCGTTTTGTTATATGTATTTTGTAATGTGTTACTTTCATCATAGTGTTGATAAGTATTAAGTATTACATTGAGTCTGTGTTAGATAACAAATTAAATAAATCGTAATTTTAACTTTCTGCAGCAGTTAAATCAAAAGACACAAAAAAAACTAATTTAAATAACATGTTTTCGGTCAAGTATTGTATTTTGTTAAACGGTGTTTGAATTCATTTATTTCTTTTGGCATACAGGACCAGTTGGACTAGCAGGACCTAAGGGAGTCCAAGGACCACAAGGAGAACTTGGACCACAAGGCAAAGAAGGACCAGCAGGTAAAACAAAAGTACTCAGGGATTCTCTGTGACTTGACCCTATAATGGTTGTCCTTAAATTTGCTTTGAGTTTTACTGTTATTGTTCGCTGCTTTTGAAAATTTTTAAAACTTTACCAAAGACCTAAGTTGGTATTATTCGTTGTCCTTAAATTGTACTTTTTGTTCTATCGTTTTGTTTTGTAAAATTGCATTTGTTTTTTGTAATCTAAAGTGTCCCAAACCGGGTTTTCGTTTTTGTATTATTTAAGGAATTTGAATGCAACTTTTGTCTTTCTTTTTCTGAATTATGTCCCCTACGGAATTAACAATAGATTGGAACATTTATGGTCGATTTTAAGATTTAAAGAAAATTAGTAAGGACCATATCCTCCTTAAACAAGCTGATTAAATACTTAAATTTCATATATTGTAACATAATTTACTGTGACATAAAGGGAATTATGTAACAGCCATCAGCATCAGAAACTCGGGGTGTCATCAATTCGATGCACATGCTTAATTGTTTTTAAAAATGTAACAGCAAAAATTCCAATAGAAAATATATTCCTTAAAAACAATTATTACTGTATTTATATACAACTATACAATATTACTTAGGCGGTGAGGGACCAAAGGGCAAATCAGGACCAAAGGGAGCTCGAGGTGAGCCAGGACAACCCGGAGCTGAAGGTAAACAAGGAGCACAAGGACCAGAAGGCAAACAAGGAGAACCAGGAGTACCTGGAGTTGGCGGACCAAGAGGACTTAGAGGAGATAGAGGTAATAATGTGATTTCATAATTATTAGTGGATGCCAATTTTCGTGGGTGACATTCAACCACGAAAACAAGAATTTAAGACTGTGATTCAATTATCATTCGTAGGAAGCCAATTTTCGTGGTTTTCGTAGGTAACATTCAACAACGAAAATAAAAAATTAAGACTGTGATTTTATTATCATTCGCGTGAAGCAAATTGTCGTGGGACACAGTCAACCGCGAAAAAAAAAAGAATCCAACGAAATGTAATTTTTACATTGATTGCTTTGAGTAACATTAACAAACCACGAAATAAGGAATCCAACGAATTGTCTTTTGGCGGTTAATCACGAAAGTTGATACCCACGAAATTTAACTACTCCATTGATGATGAAGAAATTAGTATAGCAAGGAGATGTTCACAAAAAATTAACGTTATATTTGTTAAGTCAAAATAATTGATAATTGTAATCTTCCTTAAATATCAGTTTAAAATGACAGGCAAATTAAAATAAAAAGAAAATTTCATGTATGTGGTTTTTTTAGGTTGATTCATCATATTCGAAATTGCACCATTAAAACATATTACAAAACACTAAATTATAAATAAAAACAGTCTCAATCGACATTATAGACCATGAAACATCAGCATTGAATTTAAAGCTGTAATTGACAAAACCTTTGACGTATTTTATAGGCAAACCCGGAAGTGACGGCAGACAAGGAAGAACCGGCAGAACTGGACTTAGAGGACCAAGAGGACCACAAGGTCTTGCAGGAGAACAAGGTAAGAACAAAGATTAATTTTGTGTAATTTAAGTATCCAATATAATATGTGTTAGCATTAACTTCTTAAATATTTTAAATATGATATTTATCACTTCTATAAATGTAAAAGTTAAAGCTATCTCAATACAATTATTCCAATTTAATTGTCATGTAATTGAAGAAAGGGGGTAGAATTAAAACCGAAAGACTCCTTCGTAACCGTCGAACTCTGAACGCTAGATTTAAATTCAGAGGACAAATATTCACAGATCTGAGAAATACTCAACAGTCGGACGATTATGTGTTAACAAAAATATTTTTTTCCACAGTGGAATATCATCAATACACATATAACAGTGATTTGACTGGATATGCGAGCTCTGCTAAAATGAATATTGCTCAACAGAAATAATTCCATCCTAGATACATGTCTTAAATAATTGTTGATTGTATTTTTACAGGACGTACTGGTGATGATGGACCACAAGGAGATTCTGGTATTTCAGGTAAAATTCACTTTTAATTTCCTTAGTAACATGAGTTTGAATTTAGTTTCGAATTTGAAATTACTTTTTTTGCAAAATAGATATACAATCTTTGTATTGTTGACGAAATCAAAATAAAAAAATATAATATTTTTATTATCTTACTGGAAAAAATATATATATCGGCTTCAGAATATGTTTTTAAATAAATGACTTAAACTATAAAGTAATTCATTTGACAAATTTTAGTTATTGGCTAACATTTGTTGCCTTGTTTTGAATTCTGGCAAGTTTTGAAGAATATTTTGACATGTCTGTTTCAAGTCAGGACCTTTGCGATATTATTTTTTTTTTAATGTCTTGCCTGGTTTTGTATTCTCTATCGGACATTTGAAATTGCTTCTCCTAGTTCGGTTGATTTGCTATATGCCTTTATTCAGAATAATAAAATTTGTGTTGTGATTTTAGGAACCGTTGAAGTTATTGCTGATGATGATGGATGGAGATTCGGAAATATTCGTAAGTTTAATTTTCTTTTTTTTCCTCATATTTTTTGGCTTAAACACCTCTGGTTAGTCGAAAAGATGAAAAAAATGATTTAGCTCAATGGACTTTTAATACGCTTTGTTCAGAGTATATCCTTGATTTAGTTCTTAATTCATAATTTGAATTCATATTCTCGTTGGAGGGAGGATATTTAAATTATTATCATATGTCATTTCTATTATAAAATGAATCCATTAATTTTCCTGAGAAAAAAAATAAAAGCATACATATATCATTTTGTTATAATCATTTAAATATTAATTTAACATGTGTATTGCAAGTTTTAAAATTAGAGCAGAATGAAAGCTGCAAGCATTTTTAACAAAGCAAGCGCGCGGTAGTCTTTTATGCGCGTAATTTCGCATATTATACAACACATATAGGGTCTTTAAAATAACAAAATAATTTGAAATATATACCATGGTGGATATCTCATTTTTTGAGCATACATACCGCTTACTTGAATACCGATTCTTGCATAGTGTTTACTAAAACGTTGCATTCTCTTGTGATGGTCATTGCATTTTTGGTATAATCATATAGCGCTGGCCCATTTTTTGCTTGCTGCAAGAGAACGATGTTTCAAAACTGGCATAAGATGATTTCTTTGTAACCCCACTCAACAGTACAGCAAGACCCTCACTGTTGCCAATTTGCTCAAAATTGCCTGATGTATATTTTTGGACTCTGGAGACACTCTTGACCAGATGGTCAAACTTTTGAACTCCTGGCGAAACATCTGGATGATTAAAACGTATTTGTTCATTTAAGCAGCTGGAAACTACCTGGAGAGAAGAAAAAATAAAACGAAATCACATGTGCATGCGCACTTGAGCGAACGTTATTTTCCGCGAAGCAATTTGAGTTTTGTCCTGCTACAGATCATGTGCGCGCTTCTCTTTGTGATTAATAGAGCGATGCGATTTTATTTTTAATCAGCGCTTGTTATTAAGTGACATAATTAATTATCATATTGGCTGCGTTTGCACAAGTCCTGACGTCATTATTATTTCTCTCTGCAGAAGTCAACGGACCATTCACATCTGAGGTCAACGAGCAAGTAAGTACATTAAAATATGTTTTCTTTTTTCTTTAAAGTGATGAAGTATCAAAATTTTGCCTTTTATAAAATTACAAATACCAAAACGCAGATATAAACGGTTAATTTGGATATGCTATATATCGATATTTCAAGGAGTAACCTCTCATCAGTAGCATTTAAACCAAAACATTGGAAGGTCAAAATCCAAAACAGTTGAAAGCGAAAAGTACTCAAAACCAAAACGTTCGAGGTTTAGGACAATTGTGGCGGGAAAGGGTTCTATAACGCTTTTTCATGGGTTAATTTCTGAAATTGCAGTTGCTAAAACATGTGACGAAATTAGATAACATCTTTTTAACTTCGGTCAAAATAATAAAGTTTTGATTCTTTGAAAAAAAAACATTTCTTATTACATTTTTTTTAATTGAAAATACAGCAAATGCTAACTTTATCAAAGAACAAAATAAAAAAGAACACAATGATTTGAATTTAAAAAAATCACGACAAGTTGTCTTATCAATGATATGTCCCTCAAGGAATCCCTCCTTATTGTGAAATACTTATTCATTTATCCGTTTAAGAAGCCAAAGTTTCCCCCTATTCCTTAATTTATTCCTATTGTAATTTCAGATTGTACGAAGCTTCTTCTCTCCCCTCGAAGCTTACTTCTCTGGTGGCGGTGGAGGCGGCGGCGGCGGAGCTGGTGGAGCTGGCGGAGCTGGCGGGGCTGGTGGAAATGGCGGATTTGGATTTGGCGGAGCATCAGCCGGAGCCGGAGCAGGAGCTAACGCAGGCGCAGGTTTGTCCAACTTTTCATAAACTTTTTTTCTACAATGATGGCTGACAATGTTTTCAAAAACGTCAAAAAGAGATAACTCATAGCTGTAGAAGTTCTTGTAACAACGAATAAATAAAGAATATGTTTTTTTCAAGTATGTTCATGATTAATATCATTGATAAAGTATAATCAAGTGAACCTAGCTTTCTTGAAATATTCAAACTTTTAAATTATCGAATCATTTGTTGTCACATTGTTGTCATATGCATTTCACTTATGTAAGTACAGCACATTGTTATTTTATACTTCGTTGATTTCTACTTTTAACACCTTACCTTTCATTTCCAGGAGGTGGATCCGCAAGTGCAGGAGCTAACGCTGGAGCAAGCGCATCAGGAGGAGGATTCCTAGGAGGTTCAGCAGCCGCCCAAGCCGCAGCACAAGCAGCTGCAGCCGCAGGAGCAGGAGGATCACACGCACATGCACACGCCCACTCATCAGCTTCTGCATCAGGACACGGTGGAGCAGCCGCACATGCAGCATCAGCTGCTCATGCATCTGCAGCCGGTGGTGGTCACGGAGGAGGAGGATATGGCAAGCCAGCAGGATATGCTAAACCCGGATATTAAATCTAGACAATTGTTTACTGTAAATTGAATATGTTACATTATTAATAAAATCTGCAACATTGTTTATTGTTTGTGTTTTCGTTTTCCCGGCCATTTTTATATTTTCGAATGTCTCTACAGTCTTTACTTCCTCAACATTTAATATTGTATTCTGTGTTTTCGTGTGCTTTTCTCAGCAACTACTAATCACAGCCACTTGATATTTGGTATACAGCATCAGGGTGGGGTCCCATAACGTGGGAACCGATTTTAGGTCTGTCGCTCACCTAATTCCTGTTTAAGGAAATCCGGCCATTTTTGACTTTGACAGATTTTTCAATTTTCTGCTCAAAAATAAAAAGAGACCTGGAAAAACCTACATGAATAAGCGACAACTTTCAAATAACTAATAAAGAATGAAGATTAATGTTGACTATTGCTCTTGTGTTCTTGTTCCGTTTTCTACCACTGTCTACCAGTCAAGACTAACATGCTGTATTATGTAAAAGTTGACATTTTTTTCTATAAAATGTCTGTACTTGTATTACGTCAGAATTATTATTGGATGTTGCTATTTGTGTGTTTTCTACCATATTTCACGAGTGTCTGAACCAAATCAGGACCATTGCAGTTTTATTTTTTTCTATTGCAAAGCAACATTGTGTGTTATATGTTCTTTTTTCGTTTTTATTTGAATATACAACTCTACACAGTGTAAACACCCGGTTATTCTGGTCGGGGTTTTCTTTAAGAGCTGATATAAGTTCAGTTTGATGTCGGCTGTGATGATCACGAAATGCAATGTCTGAAATGCACTCATGCAAAATTTATTTTCTGGAACCTTGTTTTTTTTTTATTTGTAAATCAGAAAAAACTTAAACTTGGTATTCGTACATGCAATGTTATCAATGATCTGTGATATGGCAATGTTTTTCTTGAAAAATTAATCATTGAAAAATTAGAAATTTAAAAAATACTTTAAAGGGTTTTTGGTAAAACAATAATACATATTCAAAACAAAGAGAGCTTTATAACAAAATCAGACAAAAATTTATGCTTGGTTTTCTTTGCATGTAAATTAAAGGTTTTGCTCTTGATATAATCTAAACATTCCTGTTGGAATAGATGCAGATAACATGAGCGTATCCCGACTTGGGCAGGGGGTATTGTCAATGCTAATCACCAACAGATGCAAATGACAGGGGCGTATCTAGACTTTGGGCAAGGGGTATTGTCAATGCTAATCGAAAATAGATGCAGAAAACAGGGGCGTATCTAAATTTGGGGCAGGGGGTATTGTCAATGCTAATCACCAATAGATGCAGATGACAGGCGTATCTTAACTTGGGACAGGGAGTATTGTCAATGCTAATCACCAATAGATGCAGATGACAGGGCGTATCCAGACTTAGGCAGGGGGTATTGTCAATGCTTATCACCAGTAGATGCAGATGACAGGGCGTATCCAGACTTAGGCACGGGGTATTGTCAATGCTTATCACCAGTAGATGCAGATGACAGGGCGTATCCAGACTTAGGCAGGGGGTATTGTCAGTGTTTATCACCAACAGATGCAGATGACTGGGGCGGATCCAGACTTCGGGCAGGGGGTATTGTCAATGCTTATCACCAATAGATGCAGATGACAGGGGCGTATCTTAACTTGGGGCAGGGAGTATTGTCAATGCTAATCACCAATAGATGCAGATAAAAGGGCGTATCCAGACTTAGGCACGGGGTATTGTCAGTGCTAATCATCAATAGATGCAGATGACAGGGGCGGATCCAGACTTCGGGCAGGGGGTATTGTCAATGCTTATCGCAAAAAGATGCAAATGACAGGGGCGGATCCAGACTTCGGGCAGGGGGTATTGTCAATGCTTATCGCAAAAAGATGCAGATTAGAGGGCAAAAACAGAGAGAGGGCCCAGAAAGACGGGACACACTCATCGAAGCATGGCAAGTGTTCCCCATCCCTTACCAGTCATTGTGTCCCCTATCTTTTTATTTCTGGATCCGATTGCCACTGCGTTTGCTCTGATAAACCTTCCGTTTGTTGTCAAAGTCCTTTTTGTGGAGTTTAGAAATCAAGTGAGTTTAAGGATGCTCGCTGGTCTTGTTTTGGTATTTCTGTCATTTTTTCGGAATCCTCTGGATTTTACCATCAAAATAGGGTTAAAATTTTTGCCCACGAACCCCCTATTTTCTTGTCACTAATGTCTTTAATATGTCATAAAGAGGTAAAAGACAAAGTTTTATCAAATCCTATTTATTCTGTCATGGGTTTCAACAGCTAAATAGTGGTAATGATAAACCTATGAAAAAGTCAGAGAAAACCTTTTCCCGCCAAAACTTTAACGTCAATTATCTTGAAAACGAGGTCACGAACCTATCTAAATTTTTTACTAATGTTATATCTTTAACTATTATCTTTTCATTTAAGGCATCAAATTTGAAACCTATTTATTTTCAATAATAGTAGCGAACATCCTTAAGCATGACACAATGTCATTTTAATAGTGACATATGAAAAAAAACTAAATGTTTACATCAATTGGCCCATCTGAAAGATGAATGAAAAAAATAACACACAAAAAACAATTATTATAAATCGCCACACTACAAAATTAAATCGAACAATCATAACCAAACAAAGTCGGCTTCATGAACTGAATTTTACCCAAGACCAAAAAAAAAAAGATTACTCACTCAAATATTGCGTGATATTAAACAAAAAACCTTTTATCATAACCGTCTTTATCATAACCATCCTTCAGATGGGCCAATTGATTTAAATATTTAGTATTTTTTATCTTGTTGCAATGAGCAAAACCAAACAAACAAAAATAATTAAACACAAAATCAAAAATGGTGTTTTAGTATCACTATGAACCAAAATAAGGACTGACATTACCATACACAGTTCAAATTCGATTTAATATGACTGATATGACCTGTACTTTGCCACAATTGATCTGTAAAATACTGATTTTATTGAATGCAATATCTTCAGTAATTATCAATTTCTGTATTTTGACTGTTTTAAATTGTCCTTAACTGAAGCAGACGACGTCAGTTAATATCAGTTAATTTTGTGATCTGTATCAAATCATGACAGTCATTTTAAATATTTACCTTGATTTTAAATCACTGATGTGGTTTGTTACTGTCATTGTCAGTCATTAACAGAACTTTACCTTGATTTAAAATGACTGACAGGGATTAGTGGGTCATACATCTTCAGTCAATGTCAGTCATTTTAAATCAAGGTAAAGTTCTGTTAATGACTGACAATGACAGTAACAAACCATATCAGTGATTTTAAATCAAGGTAAATATTTAAAATGACTGTCATGGTTTGTTACAGATCACAAAATTGACTGATACAAACTTACATCATCTGCTACAGTTAAGGACAATTAAAAACAGTAAAAATACAGAAATTGATAATTACTGAAGATATTGCATCAAATAAAATCAGCATTTTACAGATAATTTGTGGTAAATTACAGTTCATTTCAGTCATTTTAAATCGAATTTGAACTGTACATGATAATGTCAGTCATAATTTTGGTTCATAGTGTATGTGTCGTTTTATTTGTCTATTTTGTTAGTCATTATAGGACTTGGTTGATCATTCAATACCTTCACAAATCTTAAAAAAAAGAATATTATGAGAACAATCTTTCAAAATCAAAATGACCGGGTTTCTTCAAATAGAAAGTGGGTAAGCAAAAAACATTATAGATTCAAATATCACGTAATGGGACTATTTGATGCTATATACCAATTATCAAGTGGCTGTGATAAGTGGGTGCTGGAAAAAACTGCTTACCAAAATGATTTTCCCACTCGCCCGGAAACTCACCTTCAGGCCCAATATTCAACATTTAATGACCCGTATTTCTCGCTCCGAGAAATCTAGCCAAAAGCTATATTTTTCTCACCTGGTTTCTAGCGAGATTTAAAAATTAATTAGAAATAATAATTTTAGACAGGCATTGTGTTAACGTTAGATTAACTTTAGCAATGTTAACGTCAAAATAAGTAATTTGCCCTTGATTTAAATTCACATGCATGAAAACGATTCAAAACCAATCCTAAAGTTTTCAAAAGACCCACCTTTTGGACATAGAACAATTAACATAGAGGGATCCTTGCTAAGGTCATGCACGTATAAAAAGAGACAGTATAAACTTTTTCCCCAACCTCCCACTATTGATAATCTCTCCCAAAGAACAATATAACATAAAGTAAATATCAAACCAAGTTGAAATCAACCAGTGAGAACTTGACTACAAGATAAAAATACCTTTTAAATCTTATTCTAATACGACTGATGTTCAAACTTTCATTAACATCTTAAAACCTTTATCGTCACCAACACCAGAAGTCTTTAGATTTTCATTGAGTAGAAATGCGAAATTAAAGGTTGTGTAGCGGGGTTGATATAGTTACGGAAACGTAACCTTTATTCTGTTACCCTCCATTAGGGTTACGATTCCCACCCATAACTTTCAATGGAACAGAGCGAAACAAATCGGTGGCGCTCTAGGAAGCATACAAAGAGACGGTTTGTGACACTGGTCTTCTATAACTTGCTTTGTATATGGATTTTTACAATATAGTTCAATATCACATTAATTTTCAAATGTTAGATAACTTAGTAATTAAATTAATTCAAATTCTTCATAAAATTCAAGATCAGCGTAAAAGTGAAAATATCATACTGACCTAAAGTTTACGATATATCTGGAAATTTATCAACACATACACGTACATGACATGCATTGTATGATTGAGATTTTCCTCAAACATATTGTTCCATATGAAAATGTACAAAAGTTGAGCAAAAGTGTTAATTATGTACATGATATTGATATAGATGAAATATCGTGATTTTCGATTGAAAGTAATATCTAGATATTCACGGAGTTAATTTAAGGATTTAATAAACTCGCATTCGAATTTATTAAACCCTCGTAAAGTTTCCCGGGAAAAATACGTATTATTGATTGGTACGCAATACAGAATTCACTTCCGTTTTTGTTTTTTTTTGGATGATCTATTTGTCACGTTTATCCAAATTATCTATATGAATAGTATAACTTATTCGGGATGACGAATATCAATTTTGATGTCACTTGTTGAATCCCTCCGTTATTCGATACTTATGACATTAAAATTGATATGCGCCACCCCTCACTCGATAGACCATATTTGGAAAGAAAATATGTCTTATGTCAAACCTTAATAATTGTATATTTTATTCTTTGATTTACTTGTTATTTACAAATAATTATTGTAAAGATCCTGCCCCTGAAAGGACCATAATTGGAAATAAAATAGTTATTACTATATGTCTTCTCCTGTTCTTTTTGTAGATGTTAGCGGCCCTGGTACAGAGGCTCAAAATATAGAGGTACGAAATGACGTCATGTAATCTTAAACTTTATGACAAACTGTGCAGCAACATGACTTGTGTATTCAACGACACGAATCTAGATTTATGTATTCTAACGGTTTTTGCTTCTCCCATCATGTTCAAAACGTGGGAAATTTTATACTCTAACGAAGAAGAGGTACCAATAGGGTATCCGAATGTCAAAAATCCGAAAGGGCAAAGGTTTAGCCAGTAGATCATAGAGAAACAGACAGCACAAAAACACAAAAATCAAAAAACATAAATAGCAATTTTAAACATCGCGCTGAACTCAAGTTAGAACGAGTGTGAACTCAGTTTATTTGAAATAGTAAAATAATGCTTCGACATGGGGTTCTTTTGTCTATAAATTTAATGTACAAAAGAAAGTAACAAAGTTCTAAAAGAAATTAGCAAGGTTCTATAGACGATCTTCCAAAAGTGCTATTCCGGAACGTTCCGGATGTTATAATAGGGGTCACAAGAGGTCAATGGGGGTAAAATGGCGGCTTTTTAAGAAGAGAGCACAGGGACTGAATTATTCTATCCATCTATCAAATGTGTTTTCTAATGGAAAACAATCAAACATGAAATGAATTAATTTATTTCACTCGGAGGGTCCTTTCAAACCATTTCAATTACACTTAAATAATGAATTTAGAAATTCCCTTTAACTCGCAATTGACGTCGGCAACCAGTTATCCAGTAATTTGAGGTAAGATTTCGACAATTACCAAAAAAATCGAAATTGGAAGATCGTCTATGTAGGAGAGGAACATTAAAATAAGCAAAATCAGGTTCATGTGCCCAATAAGGTATATAAATGTTCAAAAGTGTTTTTGGGTTTTTTTCATTACTTTTGCTTTCAATCTGACGCTTTTAGAACTTAAAATGCATATATGTAAGACAGCGTAAATATAATTCAAAACAAAGTGGTCAACAATGTATTATTTAATTAGTATAATATGAAATATTAAATATAGAATGAACAATCTAGAAAATACCAATTTCCGGGGTATTTTTTTCACATGGAATAGTTTGATTTTTTTAAAAATATCTTCTGCCATGATTAAATAATGTTTATTTTAGGCTGTGAAGCAATTCTTTGGAAATTTGGAAGACTTTTTCAATCCACCTCCTGGATCCCCTGTCCGCTGGCAAAGAGGCGATAGTGGGAATCCATTAGAAATGCACCAAGGCCCAGGTCCTCGTCCCGGATTCGAAACAGCACCAGGAAGTTTATTTCCGCAGGGTTCTAATATGGGACCCCAGAGTGGAGGGAGACTACCACCCCATGGATCATTTCCAGTAAGTGGACCCCATGGAAACATTTTACCAGGTGATCAACAAGGTCAGCAGGGAGGAGGTCCTGACGAAAGAAATTTTCCTGGGGCTGGGCAGGGCGTTGAATTAGGACCTTACGAAGGAATGTTCCCTGGTAATCAACAAACTGGATTCCCAAAAAGAGCCCATGGAGGAACCTTTCCAGGCGGACTTGGTGACAGACCCCATGGAGGACGCCTTCCGGGCAACCAACCCGGCGCTTTCCCAGACGGAGTCAGTGGTAGACCCCATGGAGGACTACTCCCAGGCAACCAACCTGGCGCTTTCCCAGACGGAGTCAATGGTAGACCCCATGGAGGACTCCTTACAGACAATCAACCTGGCGCTTTCCCAGGCGGAGTTGGTGGTAGACCACAAGAAGGACTCCTTCCAGGCACCCAACCCGGCGCTTTCCAAGACGGAGTTGGTGGTAGACCACATGGAAGACTACTTCCAGGCGAACCAAAAGGTGCTCCGCCACACGGAGCAGGCCTTTTGCCCAACGGTGAATTATTACCAGGGAATCAAGACGGCAATGGTTTTCCAAACGGCGGTGTAGGAGGAATATTCCCAAATAATCAACATGGTGCTTTACCAAATGGTGTAGGTCTTGGACCTCATGCAGGTATTTTACCTGGTGATAAAGACAAGGACTTGGGAGTCCCTAATGGTACAGGGTTAGGACCTAATGGAAAACAACTTCCAGGTAATGGCGGGGTAGGCATTGGTGACGGAGGTAATGGAAATGACGGAGCTGGCGATGGAAACGAGGGTAATGGACAGGGCGGAGCTGGTGATGGAAATGGCGGAGCTGGAGATGGAAACGAGGGTAATGGACAGGGCGGAGCTGGTGATGGAAATGGTGGAGCTGGCAGTGGTAAAGGAGATAATGGAGAAGGCGGCGCTGGCAATAGTAACGGAGATAATGAAACTGCCGGAGCTGGAAATGGTAACGGAAATAATGGTAATGGCAGAGATAGCAAAGATGACGGTGGGGATAATGATAGTGCCGGAGCTGGAAATGGTAATGGAGAAAATAAAAATGGCGGAGATGGCAATGGTGACAGTGGGGATAATGGTAGTGGCGGAGCTGGAAATGATAACGGAGTTAATGGTAATGACGAAGCTCGAAATGGTAACGGAGATAATGGAAATGGCGGAGCTAGTAATGGTAAAGGGGATGATGAAAATGCAGACGGAGGCCAAGGAAAGGAAAGTAAAGACGGTGGTAACGGTAGTGGAGATGGAACAGGTAGCAAAGCCGGAAAAAATAAAGGACCTGGGGACAAAGATGACACTCCAAGTAATTATAAAATGAACTAAAATTACAATAAACATTTAAAGTACACATAAAGATAAGACTTAATCCATAAAAAAGGCCCCTGAAAATGTCAACGGTTTCACATCAAATGACGCTTTTTCTCAATATATATCAAACATTACAAATTTAAAGCAAGCAGTATTTTTCAAATGTTGATTTCTAGGTATTTTTTCTTGCCGCGGCATAAAGATGCATAATCAAGCAAAGAATACATATCAATTTATTATTTCATCCCGGGATTTATAGAAACTACTATACTTTACTATTTTAACCATCGAAACACATAAAAATAGTTTCTTCTTGTTCAGAGGTCTTTGTGAATCTCAAAAACTACATAATAATTGTTTCTGGTGCATGTATTTGCAGCTTTCGTTGATCCATTCCATACTAAACACGAGCACAGTTTTGAAATAAAAGGTCTACAACACCACCATCTTGATGACGAAGACGACAACACAGATGACGGGAAAAGTGACGTCACCGATAAGTCTACTTCTGGTTACTCTGTGAAAGTTCAAGAAGTAGGGCAACAAAATATGGGAAATCCATTTGGAAATCGTGGAGGATTAAGAATGCCTAATGTTTCAAGAGGATATGGAAATAAATTCTCTTCAAATTTCAGACGTCCGATTTACCCGCCTAACCCACCAATGTATCAATCCAGTTACGGGAAACGCTAGCTAGCAGGGTAAAGGAAGTCTTCTAGATTATAACATATTAAGAATTTACTCAATAAACGAATTTATTAACGAGTTCTTTTTCTATTTCTTTATTACTGCACAAAAAATGTCAAAATGGTTGGACCTAAGATTTTGCATGACTTAAACACAATAAACGGCACAGAGATAATATAAAATGTCTAGGAAGTTCACACCATGTGGACATTGAAAAACATTCGCTTATTTTTACGACTAGGCGATTTAGAACGAGTTCACGACTACTTAATTCGACTTTATTTGAACCAATTTTATCATTTGATACCCAAAAAAATCCACTATAATTTCATTTTGTATAAAAAAAAATATTGGCCTTGAAATTCATGAAAAATAAATACCACGCGAAAAAAGATTAAAAAATGATATTTACGCTATTTCAGATAGGAGTTCATGGAAATAGTGACAAAACATGCAACAAAGTACATGTACAGGTATTTACATTTTCGTGTATGTGTTTCAAATAAAGATAGAAAAGAAAAAAATTGAAAAGAGATGAAATGACAAAAAAACCCTCACCAAATGAATACAAGAAAATAACCAATAGAACAGATAAATTAAGCTTACGACTTACATTTTTTTCTGAATTCGGAAGGATTTATTTGAGTATTTTTTATTGTTTAAAAGGACGAAGAATCGTAGCAAAAAAAACCAGACACCTTGGTTATGCCGCATATGCAGGCGTTACCTCTCAATACAAAAAATTGAAATTTGTCTAAGTCAAGCATGGTCCGATTTTGTTAAACATGAAGTAGTTGGAAAACACCTGAAATTAATTTTAACGGTATCGGATCCCATGCTGATTCTGCATACTTAATTCCCTCTTTTCAGTTATCTCCCATAAGCAGGAGTTATCTAACTTTGCAGGAGGTGTAATTTCTTAGCACCTCTGTTCTTTTCATGGAAAATCAAAGAAAAATCTAGAGAGATCTGAAAGAAATTAGGGATTTCCCTAAATTTCACAAGAACTTTACTATATAAAATCTTTTAAAGTTAACATTTTTATTGCAGATTATTTAATAAGTATTTTTGTAAAAGGAAATGTTTAAAAAAGTTACATAACTATCTCAAAATGTTGGGAAATCTCTTTTCTTTCTGAACCCCTCAAATTTATCATTGGATACCAACAATAAATCCAGAGAAAAAAAATTCATACTGCTGTAAAGTTGCATATGGGAGATAACCTATGTTAACTGAAAAGAGGGAATTATCAATAAAGGATGTGATACATGTAAGTAATGTTGAGAAAACTTTTACGAAAATTATTTCACTGACCTGGCGCCCCCCGAAACTTGATTTTAACCAGTTTATTTCCCGGAGATCTGGTTGAAGTTATACACACTGGAAACTGGAGACCAAAATTGGAGAGGGGGGTAGGTGGGAATCAAAACAGCAGTAAGACCACTGGAAATGGGGAAAGGTGGGTAATGGCAGAAAAATTAACCTATGTGAGCTCTACTATGCGTTTCATTTAGGAATATTTTACATACATTCAGCATGATAATACACACTTTTGCCTATATGGACAGAGGTTAAGATTTTGCACTACACATGTACGTGAATTCTGGCTAATAATGGAAAGTCGTAAGGTGGTTAAGGTTAAGAAGCTTGTGCTGATCAGATGTGTTCAGAATTTCAAAAGTCCGGAAGAGCAGAGACAAAACCAGTTACATATGTAACACCAACGAAAACAGGACGAAAAAATAAAGACAACATAAAACTAGAAAACACAAAAACTGCTGAATATCAATTACCAACGCAAACTCTAGTCATAACGAGAGTGAACTCAGGAAGAGTTAGCAGGTCCCGCATGCTATAGCATACCCAATCGAATTGCCATCGGTAAATCAAGTGTTTCAAAGAAGTACATGCACCAATAAGACATTCGAGTGTCAAATTTCCGAAAGGGCAACGACAAAACCGGCAGACAAGAACAGCACGAAGAGACAAAAACACAAAATCAAGCGAACGGAAAATCCAGGAAAGGATGACAAAACAAAACTTTATGTCAAATCACCATCTGCACTCATCTGAAAGATAGAAATCCTTTTTTGTCTATAAGCGCATGATGTCTTCCGTTTAATTTTTTGAGTGAGGAGCTAGATAATCCTGTGTAAGCATATTTTGTAATGTTACTTATTTACTTCGGTTCCTTTCATTTGCTCACTCGATTTAGAAATAGACGAATTTTCTGATTTTCTGTTTATTTGGAAAAAAACAACTTGCGGCTTAACGCAACATGTAACAGAGAAACATCTAAAAAAAGGAAATAATGCATGCAGTGTTAGTCTGTAGTTAAAGCACGCAACAGAAAAGCGAAAACAATGATTTAGGCACAACTTTTAAGTTAATAAAGTATAGTACATAGTCAAAAATGTGCAAATTACGGTATTCTGTATCTTTCTGTTTTTACAAAACTGTTATTTACTGTCCTTATGTCGTTGATGTGCTTGACCTTTTTGACCTCGAAAGAAGACTCTGGGCACGCGCTATCTGGGTTGATACTCTTGAAAGTAGTTGTCTAAAGCTTGACGCAAGGTATGCAAACAAGAAAAAGGAGACCAGCAGAGTAATTAATCTGAGAGTTTTGTACGTGATATCGATGATCGAAATTCTGTCATCCGTACATTTCCGGAAGTCGAAGCAGAGAACTAGCCCGACACAAATATCGATGACGCAAATGCCTGATAAGATCGTAGTGGCTGTCACCACGTATAAAATTCTGTCATCTTCTTTGTTTGTCCCTGACGTGGTTTGGGATTTGAACCTTCTTCTAAAAGCGGCCTGTTGCTTTATCTTGACTACCAAAGCAGTAGAAAAGCTAATGATCAAAATGAGGGGGAGAATATCTAACAATATCATTCTTGGAAGTAGGTACAGATAGCGCCCGATCTCGGTGTCAGCAAAACGAATTCCATCCTGGCCAGGTTCCTGTCTGTATCGACATGCCTCTACCAACTTCATTTCACTTCTGTCAATAGTAACCACTTTCTCTAATCCATAGTCATATAGATAATGGATATACGACAAACCACCGGAAACTACTACCAGGAGCAAGGCACAAAAAGCATAAAATCTCTTCGTGACGTATTTGTTGTACGACAAAGGGAAGTAAACAATCATGAATCTCTGGAATGCCTGACCGGTCCAAAGCCACCGGCACCACGTTGTGACGACCAGGGGCAGGTACTGGGTTAAGACGATAAACAAGTGGCACCATTCGTAAAGAATATAATCCTTGTTAGTTACGGTTATCAATAAAACGGCGAAGCATTCTGTAAAAAACAAAATCATCTCTAGGATTGAGTATGCCGACATAAAACCATACTTCCGTAGAAACCCTGGTCCCCATAGGAGTCGATGCAGGACGACCAAAAGGGCTGCAAAGATGAGCCAAAAAGGAAGTTGTATGTAGGTTGTGAAAAATAGTGCAGAAGGGTTGTATAGGTGCTGCGGATTAATATATGAGTCGATGTTCCACTGTGCCATAATTGCAGATTTCATCATCCGCTCTCGTATTTCCTTAGCTTGTGCAGCGACATCTAAAATAGATTTAAAAAATATATGAAAGACAATGAGAATATATAGAATATAAGTGTACGCGACACAACCTACATACACAAACGGCAATTCATAAAAGATAAAGAAAAAATAAACGTTAAAAATCGGTAAAACCAGTAACAATCGGGAAAGTTGCCAGCGCTGCAAACAGTCTTTAACGTAGCCAACTGTTGTTGCTCAAATAAGATTGAAAACTAGAGGAAGATGGGACTCATTATTTCCTTTGTTGTGCAGCAATAATATAAACAATGAATAAATGGAAACCTATGATTGGACGCAAAATTATAACTCAGAACCGAATGGGTGAAGGCGCCATGCATTAGTCCCGCGAATGCATCGGAGAAAAAATATTATTAACTTTTAGTGAATATTTTTCATATGAAGTAATTTTGAATGTTATCCTTCATTTTTCTTCGAAATGACGTCAGCGTGTAATAGTTAACTGTTTCACTCCTGGAACGAACTGTTCCATGCGCGTGAACGATGCGCAGTTCAGAGCGACGTCAAGGGTATTTTACGCTTTTAAATGACTATTTTTCTATATATTTCATATCAATTAAAATTATAAAAATTATTCCCATGCCATTTCTCAACAGATTTTCATGCATAATTATCTGTAGTTTGTTTATTTAGAAATCCGAAAGAGAACTTCTTGATGCATTTTTATGCGATAGAACACACAGGAAAATTAGGGAAAAACGTAAGAAAAACATAAAGCGTAAAATTCTTTTGACGTCGCACTGTTGAACGAGCGCACACTCTCTCTGTGTATTCTATAAGTTAATAAAACAGTTATTTAATGCCTGTTCATGGAGCAGTCAAACTATTTTGCCCTCGGTGTGCAGGAGATGATTTAAGAACTGTGGCCTCAGGCAACAGTTCCTAAATCATCTCCAGCATCTCGGGATAATAGTTTTGACTGCTCCATAACCAGGCATTAAATAACTGTATACTAGAACATCGATTGCGAGGACTCTTTTACTAATTGATATGTTTTTTTCTATGTAAAATCTCCAAACTTGAATTTTGCAAGATGGGTATTCATTAATTAAAAGAAGATAAAAACACATACAAAATATTAAAAACAACCTTAAAAGGTAATGATAAGAATGTGCTAGGGTAAACGGTTTTACGTGGGTATATCAGAACTGCGACTTTTCATAATTGCAAAATCAAAACAGCGACATATCTAATTGGATTTTGTTTTAATCATGCATCCAAACACATGAAACAGTGACATACAATCAGGTGAAACATCACAATACAAATTATCGATTCTTAATAAAAGACATAAGACAACTATTACTTATTTTCCTTGATCTATATGAATATGATGTAACTCTTATGCGAATTTACCATTTTCTTTTCAAAGCTATAAATTATTTTATCTGAATTTTAATAAACAGATTGAAAAAAATAATAAATTAACAGAAAAAAAGTTTATCTGCTAGCGAAAAATTGTAAAGCAAATAAATGTCTAGTCAGTTGCTCACTATACATGTACATGTAGAAGAACATTTCACTATTTAAACGGATTAAATTTTCTTAAGGATGATCGCTGGTAAATTGTTGAGAATTCTGTCAAATTTTGGGAATCCTCTGGATTTTACCATTAAAATAGGGATAATTTTTTTGCCCAGCTACCCCCTTATCTTATCTCTTTTCATATTAAGGTTTATTGGGTCATGAAAGAGCTAATTTACAAAGTTTTATAAATTTCTTGTTATTATTTCATAGGTTTTTACACTAAAAGCCTAATGCTATACCTGAGAAAAAGCCAGAGGAAGCCTTTTCCCACCAAATTTTGAACGCTTATTATCTCGAAATCGAGTCCGGCAACCTATTTTTTTTTCAAGTTTATGTTGTATTTTTACCTATGGTCTATTCACCAAATATATAGATTTAGATACCTTGTTGTTTTGAAACTGACCAGCGAACATCCTTAACGTGAAAATACTAAATTTACTGAACGCACAAGGTGTTAAGTATTTCAAGAGATTTAGTATTACTTATGTTACTGCGGTCGTTTTTCTATGCAGTCAATCGAGTTTTAAGGTCGAATCCAGCACATTCAAGAATTTAGTAAACTTGACACTGCAGGATTGACCTTGAAGTTTAGCTTTTGGAATTTAACTTGAACTCGTCAACAACACATGTCAATCAAAGTGGCTAGTGTATAAAATAGCTTACAAGTAAATTATGTCCGATTAAGTGATTTTTAGCCCCTGTGGTGTAGTGTTTTGACTTACCCTCCATGGCTCTCTACTTTCTCCTTGTATTCTCTAATACATACAATTCTCTCTGTATATAGTACATCAATTGGTTTCTCCATTAGTCACTTTCTGGTTTTATAATTTATCCTGGTATCAATTACATTCATATGAGCTCTTAATGACAATCTAAACTTGAGAAACATGTAAATGCATTGGCTCAAATTCTCAGCTTAGGATTAGCACATTTTTGAAACTCTCTCAATCTGTTATATAGTAAAAGGATCTATGTTGTCTAGTGCTAAGATTATATTCGCTATTTTTCTTAGGGACATTGTCACGTATTTGATGATAAAAAGTTCGGGTAAAAAGTTCAAAACAGAACAAAGAACTACATGATGTATACGTTACACTTGTCGAATGTCTAAATCTGAACATGCAAATCTTAATTACATGTAGTTAAACCAATGACAAAACGGGAAAAGCACAGCATATAACGAAAACACACTCACATAACATGTAACCACAACCATCAACGTTAACTTGCTTCAATGCGCTAATGAACTCGAGTGTTTCGGAAAGGTCAGCAGTTCATCTTTATTCCAATCAAGAGCACGTACTGGTTTAATTATCAACGAGACAGGTGAGCAAAACTTAGATTTGGTTTTGGTGAGGCTTTTATAAAATGGGATATGTTTTGTCCAGTAAAGAAAACAGTAAACAAGGTGGGATTCTGTTTGGTATCGGTTTTAATTTGGTGATATAAATAATCGTATCGAAAAACAAATATTTACCAAACCATTTTTACGTGAACTCACCCCTAGTAAGGTAAATCTTGACATAGAACAGGTATGTCAAATCCGATGCGAGGCTTATTTAAAATCCCCATTTGTTCTCAAATGAAAGATATAATCCAGTATTTGTCTACGACCAAATGTGTTTGGTATATGAAAACACCATGCTGAATGAGCAATTTTTTGTCATCAGACCTTACGATCTATCAAAAAAAAAGAAACTTTTGATATTTATCTATAAAACTAAGGACTCTTGAATCATTGCAAATCGTGCACAGTAACAGGGCAAAATCTAGAAACACTATGAGAGACAGATGATAATTGAAGGCTGTCAATTCCATCAAAGAAGCAAAGATACCAATGGGGCATCCGAATGTCAAAGTCCGAAAAGGCAGAGACAAAATCAGTTAACACAAACAAGGACAGGACGAAAAAAAAAACACGGAAACACAAAACTTACTGAGTATCAAATAATCAACATGCACCTGATAAAATTTCTATTATAGTTTATTCTTTAAATAATAAACTCATTAGAACTGAGAAGAGAGAATACTCTAAAATATACATGTACTGTATTTTCTGTTATTGTTCATGTTGTATGCTTCCTCTTTATATTTGTATTTTGTAATTAATTGTATGCTGTCATCCCAAATAAGGACATGTTTCCATTAATAAACGGTATATGTTTATGAAATCAGCCGGAAAAATAATCAAAAATGATGTCATTAAGTTAACCTTTGTTATGATGCATTAAATATATATTTTTCTTAATTTCAAAATACATGTAAGAACTGGACAAGATATAAGTTGATGAAAATTTAATTCAGGAGAAACATCAACTAAACGAAATTAAAGAAACACACGTACAATAATCCCATGTAGTGTATTTTCAAAATATGTCGCGCATGAAAAAGCATAACTACGCGACTATTTTATATGTACTTGAAAAGGGGGGAGGCTTGGTTTTTCTTCTGGTAAAAAAAAATTGTTCGCGCAAAGCGCAGAAAATATGTATTTAAAAAAAATAGCAATAAGACAGAACATTTTTTTTCATTACAACAGCTTCATATTTTATAGCAGAAATTCGTCTTCAGAATATTTTTCTTCTAAAAACTTGTCTGCCAAACTATTTTTTATTAAAAAATCAGGTTCAAAATACTTTCTATGAAAACTATTTCAGTTTAAATGATCAGTCCCTAAACCTTTTACTTTAAAGTGTTAATGTATTCTTATCACCTCTACTTTTCTTGTCTAGATAGTGATTTGTTGTACGAATTGAATTACGATCCTTTTCTTCATCTGTGATAATCTGCATGAATAAGCAGAGTTTTGATAATGAACTCTATAATACATAGTCAATTCAGAAAAAAAACTAAAAGCTTGACTTAATCTTCAATAGTAATAGAAAAGGCATATTTTCAAACAAAAAACTAAGGTCCGGCCGACATGTTTGTCGTCTATTTGAAACTCATTACGAAGATTCAAGCTAGAAATTTTAGGGTTAAATGTCTATAAAAGTTTAAAAAAAACGTACCGAGAAAGTTATCATATTCAATACAAAGAGAATAAATGCATCTTAAGAAGAATTATCTAAGGGTTTTACAAAATTAAAAATGGTGATTAAAATTTAAAGACTATTTTTCACTCCTGCACAACAGTTTTTGTGTTGGGCTTGCAAATCTTAAAGAGACAATCAATCTATACGATGCTTATGTTATTATGTCTAATTAAAAAGAACTAACGTACAAAGAAAAATAACCCATTTTCGGTTTTTGTTCCTTTTTGTGGAATAAAAGTTGAAGTATGCTAAGTCTTCTATTTCTAAGCTTTAAAATTATATTTTCAATTCTTTTTTGTTTTTTTGTAATTAAAATATTTAAAGCTCTTGTCATAGAGCTATGTACAATGCATTTGTTTTATTCAAAGAAGCAAAGAGGCACCAATGGGTCAGTCTGAATGGGCAACGACGAAACCGGTAAACAATAACAAAAACAGCACGAAATAAACACAAAAAAAAACACAAAATCAACCGAACGGAAATCAACAGCGCAAACTCAAGTTGCATGTGCTCCGGAAGAGTAAGCGGTTCCTGCTTGCTTATACATGTAGCACACCCGTCGTGATGCTAATTTCCAATTCAGTGTGTCAAATCTGGTAAAACAAATTTCCACGACAATCCAACATCTGCACTCATTTGAGAAATAGAAATCCCATATTTGTCTACGACTGCATGGTGTCTACCGTAGAATTTCTTGAGTGAAGACAGCAACCGTGGAGCAATATAACACTGTGTTAGCAATTTTTTGTGTCAAACGTGACGCTCTGCCAAGTAAATCGATGTAATTCCTGCAAGCTCTGGTGTAACGAATCATCTGTGATACGAAGAGTCCATAAGCAGACGCGGACGGAATGTTGCTACACAAAAAGGGAAAGTTGACAATTGCAAAGTTTAAGTCATCAAGTTTGTTGTTGAAAGTCTTCTTTGAGAGTCAATTTCGCGATGTAGATCTAAACATGAAGCAGACTTCCTAGAATCCGTTTTGTCCTTTATCTAATTCTTCCTGAGGATATATGAGATGGAGAAAGTCAACACATCGGCGAATTGTTTAGTGAAAGGACATGTACATCATCAAAATAACGAAACGCGAGGTTGCTAGTCTACGATGTTTTTTTTGTCAAGAAGAGATTGTAAAATTTAAATTTCGAGTTCCTGGTGATGCATGTATATGAGATTCAAAAAGTCACCAAATCGAAGCGAGCAGAAGTGGAATAGAAGCGAAAAGGAGTAATATTTATTAAGATCAGGTATTATTTTTTTTTTTAAAAATGGTCAAAGTGTTAACATATTAAAGCTGTTCATTGTTCTAATTGTTCTCTCTCAATTGGGTAATCAAGGGGGTCCCTCACAAATATAGTTTCGATGCCTGTAACTACCTTATTTAAACTACACCAATTTAACCGTGTGTAACACAGTCGGCGTGCCTCAAAAAAAAAATTGTGTTACAAAAGAACCTGTGACTACTTTCATTTCTACATGATAGACAATAATGCCGAATACCGTAAACGTACTTATTTTCGCGGGTACTTATTCTCACGATTTTATTCTTTTATCCAAGTTTGCGGGTACTTAACTTCGTGAATTTTTCCACATTATTCTATTCATTCCATACATTTTTTTTAATATCGCAGGTATTTAATTTCGTGAAAAATGCTTGACCGTAAAATTCGTGAAAATAAGTACGCTTACAGTAATCGTACGCGACACAAAGTATATCGGTAAGCAGCTATTTAAAAAATAAACAACGGAAGACGGCCAGCAGCCTCAAATGTGACCAATGGTCGTCTTGAATTATCCCAAGTTAAAGAATATAGTATATGCTTAAGGGGGTACAGAACACTTACGGGAAATAACTCTTAAATATCACTCGAACGTTTTAGTCAATGACAGGACAATTATTCAAAGAAATCAAGCTTCTCAAAGATCAAAATATGAAATGTTGAAACTTTATTTTGTTCATTGAAAAATTTCCCAAGAAACCTATCATGGTTCGATTTTCTTAAGATTTGACAATTAAATTTATACGCCTTAGTACATATTTTTGCAAATTTTCAGGAAACTTAAACGACACAATTTTATTTTAGCCAAAGTGTTAGGTATCCCCTTAAGATTCAATACGAGTCCTTAATTTATCAGCAAAAGACCCATTTCTTGACATAGAACAAAATACATAAAGAGAAAGGGGCAGCCATTAGCTTCGACAAAGACCCTGGCTTAGGACAGGCACAATTATATAAAATGTTGTGGAATATAGGCCCAATGACTTGCAATTTGATTGTTTGGTTGTATGTTTTGTTATATGTTTTGTTTCGTGTAGTATTTTGATTTTTACTTATTTTGTCTTCGGCTTTACCGCTTTACGGACTTCCAAATGGTTCAATGGTACATCTGTGCTCTTATAACCATGATATCTAATGGTTTGTAAATTACAAAAACGGGACCTCCCCGCCTGAATATAATTAGGATTGGAATATACATCATTGTACTTGTCCAATGTCAGTGGTTTTCTCCGGATACTCCGGTTTCCTCAACCATTAAAACTGACCGCCGATTTAGGCCCAAATGCGTTAAACACTCACACAGAACCAACGGAACAAAATGGTATTATCTGCTGAATACATTTGTACTGGTATATGTATAAGTATTTAGCAACATCCTTTTTTAAAACAACAAATTAAACATTTTTTTCTATAGAACACACAAAGTACATAATATTTACAATTATGAGACCTAGAATTGTTGAAAAGTGTCATGTCTGGCACAAAAACCTAACAGAAGGTAATGCTATTCATCGACCGCTGTCTGTTCAATTTAGAAGATTTATGGGTGATATTTGGCTCGTAGACGAACATCAGATATATGTATATATGTATATAATGAAATGTGGAATAAGTGTACGCGACACAGCCAACAACCAAGCGGCAATTCAGAAAAACCACAATGGACAACCGCCAAATTACAAAGTTCGGTTAGTCATAGAATTCTGTTTTCCTCATTCAACTGATTTGTTCTGGTTCATGTTTACTGGTTTTGTCGTTACCTTTCGTACTTGTGACACTCAAAAGCCCTATTGGTGGTTGTCTCTTTGTTTCTTTGACACACTGAACGCGACATATGTGTTGCAACAAGCCGGATCTGCTTACCCTTCCAAAGAACTTGAGTTGATTCTCTTTAACACCTTAGATGTTTCTGGGATCCTTTTAAAAACAGTCAATGACACTGAGGACAGGAAACACTTAAGTTTCATTTGTACATACATGCTATTATATAATTTGATGTATTTTTGTCAATTAATTGTTTATAGCCTTTGTCCCTTCATTTGGCGTAAATTGTGCGAACAAATTTGTTTTGATTTGATTTGTTAATGATTGCTCTTTGATTGTTGTGTGTGTTGTGGTTTAGTCTATTTTTACGAATTCGTAGTCGGTTAACTCTAGTGTTATCAAAATAACTTAAAGTTCTGACTTGTTACCGGTATCCAACTTCTTTGAAATTTTACAGTGATGGTGCTTAATTACCATAAAAGAATGGGTCGAATTGGTCTTCGGGTCGCCTTTTGGTTCGTAAAAAATAAGGGGACCAAAAAGGGGACAAAATCGCCATTGTTTTGTTTGTTCCTACGATAACTTTTGTTCTAGTTGACTAAATGGACCTAAATGCCAAGAAATTTTATCATGATATTTTCTATCTAAAAACAAAGCATGGGATTGATTTGAGGGCCCTACCTCTTCTGATTTAAGTGCATTAAATTGTACCTTTTTATTTGTTCCCACAATAACTTTGGTTCTGGTTTACTGATTGCTATTATTTTTTTTACAATGATGTTATTCACTATTAAAACATGACTATGATTGACTTTGGGCCTCCCTTCCTCACTATTTAAACATGTATATAATTGACTTTGGGGTTCCCTCTCTTTTCCATCTTAAAATTAGGACACGAAGGTACAGAAATGTAATTATTTTGGTTTCTGGTCCAATTTTGAAAATAATTTTTAAAAAAATTAAACAGTTACGGTAACTTCAAAATAAAAAACAAGACCCCCAAAATGACATGTTTCATTACTTAAGATAAAAAGGAGTAAGAAACTAAAAAAATATAGTTATTTCATTTGAATTTTTAAAAAATAGTTAGAAACTCAAAGCTAAATTTCATTATGAAAAGTTAGGGCAACAACAAAAGAAAAACTCTATTTAAAGAGGGCAAAGCAGTCGTATTTTCAATCAAACATATAATGTATTTAGACAAACAAGTTTTTTCAAGGTCAAAAAAAGGAAAAAATTCGTTTAACTCATACTAAAATATATATTAACCACGAAATCCGACTTCATGAATGAATCATTTAGTACGAAACACCTAAAGTTGAATGACTTCAGCAGCTAGAATGCGTTAGTATATTAAACCTAACATGTTAAATGGTCCGTTTAAACCGACCATTCAAAATCCCATCATACACCACTCCGTTGCCTGGCAACAGACTTTAGTGCATCCCATTATATTTTTATAATGACGTATTGATCGTTTCCGGTACAGTTATGTGACAGTAAAGCAAAGCAACACCTATTTACGCACTAGGAGAAGTATGAAATCGTATTTTGTAAAGATTATAATGTTTTTATTAGAGATGGTTAGTTCATATTAGACCACACTACAGCCAACCAATAAACCCTTTTTAACATAGAAGAACTGACAACTTCATAACAAGCATTAAGCCTACAAACTGGCTAGTACATGTAACTTAAATGAGGGTGTGGGTGGGGTTTTCAGAATAGAGAATAATGGCCAATAATGTTAACAGATAGGGATTAACAGATAAAGAATAATGACCCCAAAAACTAAAGAATAGAGAATAATAACCCTTACAGATTAAAAAAAAATAATGTGAAAAATGGCAAAAACCTTTACAGAATAGAGAATAAAGGGCAAAAAATTTATAGAATATAGAATTGAGGACACCCCCATCCACACCCTCATAAAAGAATTCTTCACTAAGAACCTTGCCTCGGAAACCTTAAACTGACCACAGAAGTGCTCAAAAATGTTTTAAAAAGTTGGTTCTGTTTATGGTCTATCTAAGACGGGAAGTTGCCACTGGCCCATAACACCAAATAATGAACCATGTTTGAGAAACATTAAGCCAAATATAAACAAGTCATGCTTTTTATACAAAAGCTAAATTTAAAATCTGCTTTTATACATTGAGAAGTTTAAACGTTTTAATAAACTGTTAACACAGAGACATGTCTCGCCTGTCGCAACTGGACACAGTATAAAATGAAGTAAAAATCCTCCTTTAACTGATCTTAACTGATGCTTAAGCAGCTGCATACCAAATATAAATGGTGAACCATATAAATGCTTTATATTAAACACTCATGACATAAGTAAAAAGTTAAAAAGTGTAAAATCTCAAAGTCAGTAGACTGTGACTGCAGGATCATACAGATAAAATACTTTTGAAATTGATCTGTACTGATGCTAATGCATGTGCATACCCAATATCAATGATGTACCATAACTGCTTCATGTTAAACAGACGTAAGAAAAAAGGTTAACCTCGGCCAAATCAGTGTAAAATTTCAAAGTCAGTAGACCGTGACTGCAGGAGCATACAGGTGAAATCCTTTAAAACTTATCTGTACTGATGCTGATGCAACTGCATACCAAATATCAGTGGTGTAACATAACTGCTTCATGTTAAACAGACTTAAGAAAAAAGGTTAACCTCGGCCAAATCAGTGTAAAATTTCAAAGTCAGTAGACCGTGACTGCAGGATCATACAGGTCAAATCCTTTTAAAACTGATCTGTACTGATGCTGATGCAACTGCAGACCAAATATCAATGGTGTAACATAACTGCTTCATGTTAAACAGACTTAAGAAAAAAGGTTAACCTCGGCCAAATCAGTGTAAAATTTCAAAGTCAGTAGACCGTGACTGCAGGAGCATACAGGTGAAATCCTTTTAAAACTGATCTGTACTGATGCTGATGCAACTGCATACCAAATATCAATGGTGTAACATAACTAGTTCACACAAAACAGACTTAAGCAAAAACTTTAACCAATTGTGGACGCCGCCGCCGCCGCGGTCGCCGCCGCCGCCGCCGCGGTCGCCGCCGCCGCCGGAATCACCATACCTAAGTCTCGCCTTTTGCAACATTCGTCGCAGGCGAGACAAAAATTGTGCCAAAATAGTATTTGTCAATACTAGAGCAAGTTCTTAGAAAAAGTCAGATAAACTTTGTGATAATAATAAATTTGGAAAACGTCAGAAGTTGGTGCACCTGATTTTACTTTCTTTCCATAAGGAGTACTTTTGATGTTGCTGAGTTGTGGTTTAGTTACTCAATCCGTGTGTTTTTATGTTCTGTTACCGTTTTCTGTTTTGTCTACTACCTTTACATGTATAAACTCAAACACTTTCATAAGGAAAAATAAAGCTGTCTGGTCGTCGTGGCCTACCTTTTAAGTGTCAAAACATAATCATCAACATTTTAAGAGAAAAAACTTCATGACAATGATCATATAAACAGAAATAAAGTAGGACCATGGCCCAACACTCAATGCAATCAAGTAGTGAGTGAATGAGATGTTTTTTTTTACGCCCATGCAACGTTATATTGGTTATTTGCAGGCGACGAACATGAAAAGGGGGATAAAATGAACATGGAATGAAAATGATAAATGAAATATGGGGTGGGGTGGAAAACAAAACCACAGAACAAAGGGAGAGATGCACTACATGGCGGTCCACAAACTGAAGGGACCCCTTTAGCGTGGCACTCGATAAGAAAGATCTCGTTTTTTCTTTTTTTTTTTTTTTTGGCTCATTAAGCTAATCACACAACACTTTTTGGGCACGACTTTAATGTTGAATTTCCAGTGCAATAATAATTTTTTTGTACTTTATTTCCTTCAAATAGGGAAGTTTAGCGACTTTAAAGAGCAATGACATTAGCCTAAAAAACGGACAAGTCATAACATTATGTTACACGTTTGTTGGACAAGAGAAAGGCATGTTCTATTAATAAAAAAATCATTGATTTTTTATAAGGTGTTTTTATTCAAAGTAATTGCATAATCTTTTCTTTGTAATGAAAAAAAAAAACAACCTACAACTATATCACTTGGTGTAGTCTTAAAGTGTATTATATTGTTATATAGTTAGTTATATATGCGAATAAGAAGGGAAAAAAACTTATTTATATTAGCTTATTTCTAAGATATTGCGTATATGTATCCCATAATATAATGTGCACTTAAAGATGACAAATCTTATAATGTGCACTAAAAATTCGAGGACAAACCAGAGCTGAGACCAAATTTACATTAGTTTAGTTTAAACATATTTATTTATCCTGGATTGGGAATCAAGCTTAATGTGTATCCCTTTCCAGCTAGCAGTTTGCGAGTGTGGCCTTTGCAGCGGCCCCCATTGAGCCTACTGTTATCGAACTCTACAAAATGGTCTTTAACGTGCATGGGGTATTGCTCTCCACATACAGGGGGCAACATTTTTTCATCCCTTACGAAGGACTAGCATCCTTGAAATTCCTTGCGACCATCCTCGCAAATGGTGTCAAGAGAGAGTCGGAAAATTGGTTCATGAAATTTTCACCCCCGACGAAGATCGAACCCAGAACTTTGGTGTTACAAGCCCGATGCGTTAACTACTGCACCACCGGCTTTACATTAGTTTAACACATAAACATACATGATAGTAAAAATTCCGGAAAAAAACAAAGGCGTAGACCAAATAACAAGCTTGTCGCTTTATACAAAAACAAATGAGAAACAAGGCTCGGCTACAATTTATTAATAAAAATCACCCCGTAAATCTTAATTTCCTAAATCTTAATATTTTGAGTGAAATTAGATTTAACGTATAAAATGAGAATGAATTATATAGACAAAACTACTAGACATCTCATTTTTATTTTAATTATATTTTGCTAATGTTTTAAAAAGTTAGTTTCAAAATAACAAACCAGTTTGTTTAAGAATGCAAACTACGAAATACAACTAGTCCTCAATTGATGTATGTTACCGCAATAAGTAAAACAAAACAAAAAGGAAAGTAACCAACCGGTGAAAATCCTTTACCGTGCAATCAACAGCAAATTCCTAAACACACTCAAAAGATCCAACTTGCTTACAGATACCACACCGATCACGTTTTTTTTTTATTTGATATTTCATAATTAGCCTTCATGATCAAATGGTAGTCTAAACGAAAAAAATCTTTTCTTATTTTTTAACATACAACTTATTATTGTAAATTTAATACGTAAACACACTTCAACACAAAAAAGAACAAAGTTATGAAAGAGCAACAACAATGTTGGAAACATCGGGGAAACATGTAAAATCGAAAATATTGTAACCAAGTACCGGAATGGCATTGAAAATCCGTAACATTCCTCTGCAACATTTTGCTTATCAAACGATTTTAAAGGTATTTAAGCAATAATTATTAGCCCTCAAATAATACTATACGATTATGAAACACGTTTTTAATAGCAGTTTAATAAAAGTGAATATTTTGTTCCGGTTGTATTGTCAATTTTGTACGCAAAAGGGAGCTAATCCTGTATATAGGATTATTTCTAATTATGCATAAATCGCTTCATACCTAAAACACAACTGTTGCAAAATTTGCAAAGAAATCTAGACGAGGCACATCAAAGGAAAATTATAGTGAAAAAACGAAAAACAAATTTTACAATTTTTCATCGCCTTTTAATATTTTTTTTAAAATAAGAAAAAAGCTTTATCAAAATAATAAAAAAATATCATAAAAATTTGTTTGTTCAAATAAAAATTTTGAGAAGGATCTATTTAAAAATTCCCCACTTTGTTCCCCAAAAGTCAGAATCCTGACGCAGACGATTTTCGGTTCTGTCGTCGTCACTGGGGAAAGACGAGGAGTATAAAAGGCTAAGTCATCCCGAGAAAAGGACGTAACAGGCACTCACTTGTCATCAACCAAACATGGTCCGTCAAATCCTGACCGTGTTCTTTGTGGCTGCTTTTCTTGCAGGATCCCAAGCCAGAGGAGGTAAGAGGACACACTTAATCAGAGCTTTTATCTTTTGTTTTCGAAAATGTTCTCTTAAAGTCATAACATTATAAGTTTTCTTTCAACATTGAAATTTGTTAATTTTCAAATTCAAAAGATTTCTGTCAGAAAAAAAATCATTGAAATTGAGGAAATAAGAGAAAAAAAATAACTTAATTTCATTTTTCGAAATAAAAAATTCTAAACTTTTACCGATAAGTTGTTCATAAACCAAATCATCAAAATTTTCATTTCGAATCATTCTTTAGTTAAACAAATATAACAGTGATCAAAAATTTCATTCTGCATAGAGGGTATACTTGAGACCTTAGATATTTACGAAATTCTAATGTCTATTCATAATTTATTCAAATCTCTTAGAAAGTATTTCTCCATTCGTCGGCATTTATATTGACACCGAATCTTGTCTATGTACATATATATATTAAAAATACCATTTACTGTTCGGCTGATTTGTGAGCTAAAGTTGAGGTTTTACCATCAAAGTAACATTTAATACAAACAAATCTTACTCATAAAGTTTTGAAAGAATATGTTTGCAATGTTCCAGCTGTTTCTAAATGAAAGTATTTCTGATTGGTTGATTTTAAGAATACTCGAGAAAAACGCTTTCGATAAGTCTTTTTGAATTTTTAAACCGCTTAGTTATGAAAGTATAACTCAATTCGTCCATTTCTATGCCTTGATCCTGGTTTAACCCACCATTTCTTTTGAAATGCCTGTACCAAGTCAGGACCATTGCGGTCTTCAATTTTTCCGGTGTGTCTTCCTTGTTTTGTCTAGTCTTATCGACATTTGAGATTGATTCTCCAAGTTCGGTAATTTTGTTATTACCTTTATTTATTAGGCTATGGGGGTTCTACTAAGTACAATCGACCAGGATACGATGACGCTGACCAATATGGAGGCGGACGCGGAGGAGGTCGTGGAGGAGGTGCGTAGGAAGTCATGTGATTTGAACGAACCATGTGACTTCTAGACATTAAACATTATGTTATTTGCCCTTTTATTACTTCTTTGCTCGAGATTAGCAGTTATTTAGATCAAACTTTTTTTAATAACAAATTTAAAAAGGTCATTTCTTCATTATGCGAACCATGACATTAGCACTTAAAGGAAGTCATTGTTTTATATCAGCTTAGATGGGAAAAAACGTCTCAGTAAACAAGATATGAAATCATTTTTGAGCTTCGATTAATTAACATTAAATAAAGAAATTATAAACGTTATTTTTTGCAATTACACATATTCGAATGTGCTTAATTCGAATAGCAAAAACATTCGCAAATTACTTCCCTATATCATTATTAACAATTTATTTTATTTTCACAGGTTCAGTAGGTGGTGGTGCCCATGCTCACGCAGCTTCAAACGCCTTTGCACACTCAGGTATGATTCATGATTATATCACTAGGAAAACTAATTACCTCTGAAAAGAACAAAATATACTTTAAAATCAGAAAATTCACATAATTTTTTAAAGTGTTCAGTATTCTTTTAAAAATTCAGTATTTTGCTGACCATTGATGCTTCTTTGCTTTTTGTACTAAAATAGTTTAAAAACTAACATTAAGCTTAAAAAAAACAGTTATGCTAATCAAATAAATAGTACGCTTTCTTTTTTTATTTCTTCGTTAAAAAATGTATAATAAATAACTTTACATCACAATTTAGTTACATTATTCTTATAGCTACATTTCATAATAATAAGTACAATATCAAATCATCTCCCTTTGAATAATGCTGTATTACTTATTTTGAAGGTGGTGGTTCTGCACATGCTGGCTCTAATTCAAACGCACGCGCATCAGGTACGTCACTTCCGCAAATAATTTTGTTGAATGGACTCTTTTCATATTAATGTCGTAATAGTTTCTACTACACGGATTTTTTTAAATATGTAATGCATTTTTTTGTAATTTTCTTTCGTTGATAAGGCTGTCATGTTGACATTTTTATACATACGAAACTAAACAATTAAACGCCATCACATCCATTTTCGCAAATTCGTTATGAATTATAACAAATGTCTGTTAACCACAAAGCTCTTAAATTAACAGTAACAAAAAATGTAGAACGTTTATAATATCTTCTTAACTTCTTTTGTCAGGAAATGGAGGTAGTGCAAGCGCTGGATCTAACGCTGGAGCTAGTGCAGTAGGTGGACGTGGCGGACGTAAGTCGATATTATGGGGGTACAGAACACCTAAGAGAAATAACTCCTAAATTTCACTTGAATGTTTTAGTCAGGCACATTTATTCAAAGAAATCAAGCTTTCCAGTGATCAAAATGTGAAATGTTGAAACTCCATTATGTTCAATGGAAATTTTCCCAAGAAACCTATGGTTCGAATCTTAAAATTTTGCAATTACAATAATTTGATTAAAGTACAAATATAAGCAAATATTCAGGAAAATTAAACGACACAGTTTTATTTTAGCCAAAGTCTTGGGTACCCCCTTAAGTTCTACATTAACCAATCAGTAACGATAGAAGAACATTTCACTATTTGGACCGACAATATCTATTTGACAACTACTAAATAAACTAGACTCCCAAAGTGTCCAGTAATCTCAGCAATGCAATAAAGATTCAGTACATTTTTCTTGAATTTAATCAAGTAAAATCAAAATCGTGTCAAGTAAAATCAGAAATTCATAATTTGAACACTACTGAAGATAAACTAATGAAATCTAGCATGAACTCCTTACACCACTGAACAATTATTAAGCTCAGTGGAAATGCGTTTTGTCAAGTACTTTATGGCCGTTCAAGAGGGTAATAGTTTCACTATTGTAATTGTCGAAAAATCTCGAGTTTTCATGTATTCTAGTATACGAAAGTCCCAACAGTTTCAAAGTCGTACCACTTTACAAGCTAGAAACATTTATTTCATAACAACGAATAAATTAAATACAGATCACTGATATTTTTTATAATACCTAACAGTCTTTTTCATAGTCCTTATAACAAACAAAAATATAATTAAATTATGAAATGATACAAATAGATTTCCAAACACTTATTAGATGTAATATCACTTTCCTTACGCTGTCTTGAAATGACAGACTTTGCTATCGAATCCTTGTTATGCTATATATGGGGCGGACAAGATACCTTTTAACCTAGTTTAATTAACAATGTGCTAATTTTGTTTAGATGTCTTATTTCATTCTTATTGTAAAACGTTAAGCGTTGTTTGTGTAATTAATCCAATAGCAAATCTTTTTATCTGTTCTTCTATCGATTATTCAGCATGTCAAAAATGTTGATATTTACTTATACATGTATGCTTTCTGTTATAAGGTGGTGGATCAGCCAGTGCTGGAGCAGGAGCTAATGCAGCTGCATTTGGAGGACGTGGATTTGGTACCGGTGGAGGTATGATAAATTTACTACATTTCAATTTTATCATATTACTATCTTAGAATTAAAATTACATGTATTTCTTGATTACTTCAATTTTCTCATAAATTTCAATTTAAATCCATCATTATCACTAACAAAATTTAAGTATAACAATATGAAAATTTGAAAAAGTATAACATACATATCATATTCTCAATTGTCTTTTCATTCAAACACTCATTAACGCACCGAACAAGCTCATTACCGAACTTAATTTTCAAACAGGTGCAGGAGCCAATGCTTTCTCAAACGCTGCAGCTAGTGGTGGTGGATTTGGAGGATTCGGTGGAGTAGGAGGAGTCGGTGCCCCAGGACCTGCCGGACCACCAGGACCAAGAGGGCCATCTGGACCACAAGGTAAACAAAAGGGTCAAATATTAGGACATTTACAATGTAAAATGGGTTCTTAGTTATAACTGAGAGCCCTTTTAAAACGAGGTTGAAGACAGAAACCTTAAAATATCATTTTCGATTAACTAATCGGTAACTTCAATGATAATTAAGAAGAAAATGAAATTAACAATTGAGAATTTCTAACGATTTGTGACAAAAACTTCAATTTCTATTCCTCTTTACTTCAACATCCCATATCGTTCTATTTTTAGGACCACAAGGACAACCAGGAACTACCCAACCAGGACAACCAGGCCCACCAGGACCACCAGGAGAACCAGGTATGTAGTGGCGAACCGGAAGTAATGGCATTTTTTTTTTTTTATAAAATGATAATATTAATGAATTACTGGCTGATACATTGGTCAATGGTTTTTACAAACATACGATTGAAAAATAACGGAAACATTTATGAAAAAATAAAACACAGATAATGATTTAAAAACTACAAAACAGCAATTTATATTTCATTAAAGTGTTACAATTTGAAGCCTGTGATATTACTCCACAATCTACCAATTCTTTTTTTCCATCTGTAGGAAGCCCAGGTATCCCAGGCAACCAAGGAGCAATCGGACGTGTTGGACCATCAGGAGCTGCCGGATCACCTGGACTCCCAGGCCGCCCAGGACAAAGAGGAGAAACCGGAGCCGCAGGTAAACTTTCACCGTTCCTTCTGTCAAACGATATGCAAATTTGAAACTGACATTTGTGGTGAAAGTCGTGAAATTTAATTGTTCTATTTATCATTTTTTGTATAGATAGAAAGGTTTTCAAAATTGAATCCGTTATTCATTTTCATATTACTTTTTTGTGAAGTACTTACCTGCTTTAATTCACCGATTTGTATGTAAATGAATAACTGGTCTTCGATATTTTTACTTGTTTTTCTTACTACGCCCTCTTTATCTCTATCTTCTGTTTTCTTTACAGGCAAAGCAGGAGCTGCAGGACCAGCAGGTAAAAATTAAAGTTTGATCTATTAATAGAAATTCAAATTCATGTGTGTTATTATTAGAAGCAATCTTAACATCCCTTAATGCTAATATTGATTGGATACGGTTTTATCGATGATATACTCAGCTTATATTTCTATTTTCTAATCATATGAAAAAATCATTAAATTAGAATTTAAGAGAAGAAAAAGCATGAAAACATTTTTTTAACTTTTCCCTGGCACATTTTGCGAAAAATGAATAATTTTTGACTACTGGCTTACAAAAACTGCCCTAATTTATAAGGATCGAATTTAATGTATAATATCAATTCCTTATTTTAAATCTAGGACACCCCGGACCTGACGGACAACCAGGACAACCAGGAAACCCAGGCAGACCAGGACAAGAAGGAGGCAAGGGACCAACCGGAAACCAAGGCAGACCCGGAGCAACTGGTGCCCCAGGACCCGCAGGAGCAGCTGGTAACCTTATTTGTCATTTGATATCTTTCTTTTTTATTGCAAATCGATTTCAATGTGAATCTGGTGATAACATGAACATTTCCTTAGCGAATCAGTAAATCTATTACCAACGGGAATTTGAAAACTTGATACTAAAATGAAGCGCCCTGATAAGTGAAGGCTTAAATAAATGAAACCTTTTAGACACAAATATAATTTATTACTTTTGCTCCATGCTGCTGTAATTTTTCATTTTCGTAAAGGTATATATGTATGTTACATTCTAGTTACCTTTAACTTGTTTTATTTTCTATTCCAACCCTTTGATTTCAGGAGTACAAGGAGCCGCAGGAGCCAGAGGAGCACCCGGATTTATCGGACTCCCAGGTAATCTTTCTTTTCTCCCTATAAGCTTTCTCTGATCAGGATATAGGTTGGTGCACTATGCACAAAACAGCGGCTTGGAACTTATTTACACAAATTGTTTATAAATGAAATAAAGATATAAATTAACACCAATCTTGAAATTCATAATAGACTTGATTAAGATTTATTCAATTTATTTCTAAAAGATTTCTTTCTTATGTTAAAGACAATAGTTATTGTATCATTCGATTAAATAACATACGTAATTTATATTTATACTTACATGCTGAAAAAAGTAAGCTTTTCGAAGTTTTAAATTCAATCGTTTTGAAACATTAATTTTAGATTCAAACAATTGAGGAATCATTTAAAAAATCTTCTTTCTGTACGCAAGATTCGACAATTGCAATGTTCAAAACTACAATTATCCCCCCTTTTGTTTACCAGGAGGCAGAGGAAACCCAGGAGCACAAGGAGCATCAGGAGTACCAGGAAACCCAGGACTTCCCGGACCACAAGGACCACAAGGTTCGTCTTAATACCAACGAAAAGTTTATTATAAAAGCGCAATGAAACGTACATGCATATCTAATCATAGAAATATTTATCAAAAAGTTTTAAAATTGGGTTATTCAATAAAATAATATGTTTTTAAACCTATGGTTCGAATTTTAATTTTTACAATTACAGAGGAAAACTTATCAAAATAAGCAATAAAAAGACAAATGAAAAAAATCTTAGTTAAGATTCAAAATTTGTTGATTTTTTTATCTATACCATCAAAAAATGAAACAAAACCAATCAATCAATCATTTATATCATTTTAGGACCACCCGGATCACCCGGACCAAGAGGACCAGTAGGAGATAGAGGACTTCCAGGACCACATGGCGCACAAGGACCTGTAGGACCACAAGGAGTTGCTGGACCAAATGGTACTGCTTTATTTGATTATTCAAAATGGCGATGTTTTAACTGATATTTCGTTGTTGAATTATTACTGCCCAACTGTTTAATTTGTGCTGGTCAAATGACGGATTAAAACATTGAATGTTAAATGTGATTCGCTGCAATATCGTAAAATTTGTTTTTATAATCATTTTATTCTTTGATTTTTATCATGCTCTTATTTCAATTTTGTAAAAACTAATTTAATTTTATATTATCATTTCAGGAGCACCTGGAGCACAAGGACCAGTCGGAGACCAAGGACCACAAGGAGCACAAGGAGCACCAGGCAGAGCAGGAGAACCCGGAACTGATGGACAAGTTGGACCACAAGGAGGTGCCGGACCCAAAGGACCAGCCGGAGACCAAGGACCAGCAGGTGTTCAAGGACCAGTCGGAGCACAAGGAGCTAGAGGACCAGCAGGACAAGCAGGAGAACCCGGACCACCAGGAGCTGAAGGACTCCCAGGACCAACTGGTGCCCAAGGACCACCCGGACTTCCAGGACCACAAGGAACCCAAGGAGCTGCAGGAGCACCAGGACGTCAAGGACCACAAGGCAAAGAAGGCCCAGTCGGTAAGCAGTAGTCCATAGTTTATTATTTGATCTTTCTTTTACTGAATTGCAATATATTTTATTTTGTATAGGTTCAAATTAGCATGTTTTTAAAGTTTTATAATCGAGTTGATCATACAGAAGAAAGCATTACCGAAAATATTTTTCAGTTTTTTGTAAATCTATCTCTTTCACGGATAAAACATCAATACAAACGATTCCTTTTACAGGACCCGCCGGACCAAGAGGAGCACAAGGAGAACAAGGACCAGTCGGAGACCCAGGAGCACCAGGACCTGACGGCAAACAAGGAGCAGTCGGAGACAGAGGAGAACAAGGGGCACAAGGACCAAATGGCAGACCAGGCGCAAGAGGAGCTAGAGGACCAACCGGTAAAAAATGTTTTTAGGTTTGGTGCATAGCAAAAAAAAATGTTTTAGATTTTACTAGATGCTAATGAAATGCATGGAACATAATACCCTAGTATCGAGATTAGTATATTTAATCTGTACATAGGGAAATCATCTCAATTTACATTAAAATGGATTTCAAAAATGTTACCTTCTCAAATTCTTTTTTGTTTTATAAATTATTCAAACATTCAATACACATTTTATTTCTTCTTAAAGGCATGAAATGAGAAATGGTTATAATTTGTAAATGATAAACGGGTAAATTCCGAGAGGTTCAAAATGTTGAGAACATATCTTGATTTTGTTTTTCTTCATTACCACAGGTGGTGAGGGAAGCCGAGGAAGAACCGGAGCACCAGGACGTCCAGGAGCAAGAGGATCCCCAGGAGCAACCGGACCCAGAGGCAGACCAGGACAACAAGGCGTACCAGGACTTACCGGATCACAAGGAGCACCAGGAGTTATTAACGTTCTCGTCTTCGATCAAAGAACAAGTTAGTAAAAATACACTTTGAACTGGTCCCTCTTTAGAAAATACATTTAGAACTGGTCCCTCTTTAGAAAATACATTTAGAACTGGTCCCTATTTATACATACTTATAAAATGTAATAAGTCTCTTAATTTTAAATTTGATATTATTCATAAATTACGTGACACTCTTCAAAATTAGAAGTTTGTAAATTACAAATTCTCGTTTTGATTACCAGTTTTAAGGAAGGAACATATCATATCGTTCATATATTTAATTCTCCTTGATTTAAAAAAAATCAACAAATCAAAATAATCTACATGATCTATGTATTACATTATTTTGTAATATTTATGACATTTATTTTATTTTTCAGACGGAATCCCAAGCGTAAGTTTAGTTCACATTTTAATTTTTGTGACGAACTGATAAATTCAAACACGTATAACTTATAAACAGAAATCCTCAGATTTATCTAAAGATGGGTCACGAACATAATTTCTATCAACCGCAAACACTTTATTTTTATTATTCTATAGAGAATTAATCTACCCCCTTTAAAGTTGTTTTTACCAGCGGGATTAAAGTGAAGATGACAGCTTCAGGCATACAAAGATGTAGCCTCAAAACCTAGGAAATAGAGAACTGATAGAATGTAACGAACAGGAAAAAAAAATTAACAAAACATAAAAATCTTGATACAGAGACATTTTGACTTTAAGGAACCGTATTAGATATATAAACGTATTATCCATTAATTCAATAAAGAAACAAATTCTGATAATCTTATTTGAAAAAAAGATAATAAAATTTATGTTTTAAGGGAATACACCTATTTTTTCAGCCTGCACCAGTTTTCCCAGTAGGAGGTGGTGGATTTGCATCAGCCAGCTCATCAGCCTCAGCTAATGCCGGACCCGGAGGTGCAAGCGCTGCAGGTAATGGCAACGCACAAGCTGGATTTGGTGGTTTCGGAGGAGGACCAGGAGGTAACGGAGGTAACGGAGGAAACGGTGGAGGTAACGGAGGAAACGGAGGCGGAGCCGGAGGAAACGGTGGAGGCGGAAACGGTGGAGGCGGAGCCGGAGGATTAGGTGGATCAGGAGCATTCGCATCCGCAGGAGCTAGAGCAGCAGCCGCAGCAGGATTCAACGGAGGAGCCGCATCAGCCTACGCTAGCGCATACGCAAGAGCCAGAGCAAGTGGAAGTGGACATGCATCAGCTTCAGCTTCAGCTGCCGCAGCAGCACACGCATACAACCTCGCACACCACTCCGGACACGGACACGCCGCCGCTAGTGCAGCTGCCCACGCAGCAGCTTCAGCAACCGGAGGTGGACATGGTGCCGGATATGGAAAACCAGGATACAAAAAACCAAGCTCATCAGGCTACCACAAACCAGGATATTAGACATTCCTTCGTTGTAAAAACAAACTATTGAATATGTTATTTTGTGAATAAAATCTGCAAGTGATAAAGAAAGTTGTTTTGCTTAAAAAAATTGTTTGGTATTTTAAAAATAAAACACAAAACAAAAACACAAAAATGCAATACAAAAATAACTGAAAAGCAATCCACTACGCGAACTCCTGTCGTAACGAAAATAACTCAGGTGCTCCGAAAGAGTAAGCAGTTCCTTCTCTGATATAATGGTCTAACCTTGGTATAAGCATATCATAATTGATATTGGGGAAATACTGATAATCTTTTTGCAGCACCTACTCATGTGTATCCCGATATCGATGATCTGTTCTATAATAATGTAACTAAGGAAAAAGGGCGTTATAAAACACCGTAGCATGATACTTCTGAAAATTCCGAAAGATTGGTTGTTTGTTTTCGCTTTGTTTGTCAACAGGAATATCTGAACGAGATTTTCTTGTATATCAAAAAAATGAAAAGGGATGACATTGTTTAGAAGCTCATGAATTTTTTCTTAAAGAAATACACAAGAAAAATCGAAACAAATGTGTAAATGTAACAAATGAAATTCACAAAAAAAAACAAGAAGCAGAGATACCAATAGGACACCTGAATGTCAAAGGGCAGAGACAAAACCAGTAAACACCAACGAGAACGGGACAAAAGACAGACAGCATGTAAACATGGAAACACAAAAAAAATGAAAATTAATGAACAACGCGACCCCAAAGGTAACAAGAACGAATTCAGGTGCTCCTTAAGAATAAGCAGTTCTTGTTCTGATATAATGGTCTTACCTTGGTATTAGCGTTTCATTACTGATGTAGGGGACATACTAAAAGCCGTATTACAACACTAATTCATGTGTATTCCGATCTTGATGTTCTGCTTTACAATAATGTAAGAACAGAAAAAGAGGCGTTTCATAAAACGGCGAAGCATGACATTTCTGAGAATTGCAAAAGATTGGTACGTTGATTGTTTTTTCTTTGTTTGTTAACAGGAATATCTGAAAAAAATTGTCTTGTATATCTAGTAAATAGAATAGTGATGGCATTTTATTGAAGCTCAGAAAAATAATAATCAAGAAAAACTGATAGAAGATAATGAGATGTGGAATAAGTGTACACGACACAACCTACAATATAAACGACAATTTAAAAACAAAATGTGGCCAGTGGGCTTATGGGTAGTTGTTTCTTCAGTTTGTTCCCCAGGGGAATATATGACATTTGCCGTATAACACATAATAAGTTTTCTTAACATTCCGCGGGTAAAAAATATCCACAATGTGGAACAAATATAGACATTGATATAGTTCCTCTGGGGAACATTACAAGAAAACTCAAGTTAACCATAAAGTTCCCTTGGGAACAGAGCCTACAAGAATTAAACATTGATCAAGTTCCTCTGGGGAACACAACAAGAAATGTCCGTTTAAACATTGATAAAGTTCCTCTGGGGAACACTACAAGAAAACTCAAGTTAAACATAAAATCCTCTGGGGAACAGAGCCTACAAGAATTAAACATTGATCAAGTTCCTCTGGGGAACACAACAAGAAATGTCCGTTTAAACATTGATAAAGTTCCTCTGGGGAACACTACAAGAAATGTCCATTTAAACATTGATAAAGTTCCTCTGGGGAACATTACAAGTAATGGAACTACTTTTCTTGTGCCTTTTAAAATATCAATGCGCTGTTCCCCCAAGGAAAAAACTGAAGAAATAATTATCCAAGAGCGGCCAGTGGTCGCTGCTCGCTGTTTTTCAATTGGCCCTGGATTGAAAATAAACTACATATGATTCAAGTCCAATCCTTAAGTGCAATGGAAGATCCCCTTCTTGACAAAAAAAAATCAACATGAATTCGACGAAATACAAACATAAGCTTTGATAAAGATTCCTGGCTTAGGACAGGCATATTTAAAAAGCGACGGGTTTAACTAGTTTTTTGGCGCCAACCTTTCCCCTATTGACAATCAAAAACAAAGCACAAACTAACACACGATACACATCAAACCATAGAAGATCGAAACAATTTAATAAATGCAATAAATGAAAGACACAAGCTGTAAATAAAAACACATTCGGAGATCGAATATTGTTGACATATTTCCCATAATCCTTAGTGCGATAGTAGAGAGGTTAGTGTTGGTAGACGCGACCTCTAGTGATAGGTTGCTGTTGTTCTACATGTAAAAAGTAGAACAAAAGTTTGGCCCAGAGCGAAGACATTTTGTATTAATAGACTAAGTGGTGATGCATTACAACTGGAACTTTGTTTCAGACCCTTTGAGGCATGCATATCATATTTTTTCGATATGGTTGTCACTTGCTTAAACAGGTTTAGGTTGTTTCTGATACTTGAATTCACTTAAGAATATTAAGGAGAGATAGCATGCTCTGGTAAGCAAATACAGGACTTCAATCTCTCATATGAGAAAACAAATACGGGACTTCCATCTCTAATAAAATAAGTAAACTAATTCGGGATTTCACCTCTCATATTAGTTAACAAATACCTGGCTTTCATCTCTTATATGAGTATACAAGTACGGGACTTCCATCCGTCATATGAGTAAACAAATTCGGGATTTTCATCCCTCATATGAGTAAGCTAATTAGGAATATCACCTCTCATATAAGTTAACAAACACCTGGCTTTCATCTCTTATATGAGTTAACAAATACGCGACTTCCATCTCGCATATGATTAAACAAACACGAGACTTCCATTTTTCATATGAGTAAACAAATTAGGGATTCCATCTCTCATATGAGTAAACTAATTCGGGATTTTCATCCCTCATAGAGTAAACTAATACGAGACTTTCATTCCTCATATGAGTAAACAAAAACACGGGACCTTCATCTCTCAGATTAGTACAGATGTGACTTAGTCATAATATGTTTGTTTTGTCTCTGTCTTTTTGGACTTCCAACATTATAATGCCCCATGCGTACTTCTTTGCTGCACTACATACCGGGATGAGAGCCTCAAATTATACAGATTAAAAAATACAAAAGCGGTGTCTAAAACTGATACACGTGAAATTTTGATTGGTGTGTAGAATATGCATATTTCAAGGAGTAAACTCAGCAGTACTTGAATCCAGCACCGAAGGTATCAACAATATGCAATTAAAGGAACAAAATCTGTTGCCAACCATTTTTGAATTTAGACAATAGGAAATATATAGAGCTTTCATTGTGTTTTTGTATATCGTCTATTAGTTTTTTGGCCTATTCTTGCAAGAATATTTGTCAACCCGACAGGGTGTTAAAACAGCTGTCAGTGAATAAAGGTACCGATATTTAGATTGAAGGGAGCCTTGAATATTTTATCCTTCTAGAAAAGATAGTTGTCTTTCAAAGGCCCCAAGACAACTTTTTTTTCATTTTTTAGCATCATATTATATTACAGAAATTTATCGTACATTAACCACACATGAGAATGATTTGAAATTGTCCAGTGTGGTTAAGTATATCAACCATGAAGACTAGTTCGAGATGAAAATTTACGTCAAAATTTTCGTCAATCTTTTCCCAGAAACCGTACATGACAATGATTTGTAACAGTATGACAATCGGTATGTCCTGAGTAACTTTAAGATCTGTCAAATATCTATTTCCTATTCGGGACCAGCAGTGGTACCCTTGTCTCAAAGACACAGGGCTTCTTTATTTTATAGTATTTTTTAAAACTTTTTAAATAAACAAACATGTATGCGAAAAAAAAAAGGCTCGTTTAACCATCAAGAATAATCAAGATTTGTATTTATAATATATAAAAATGTAAATCATAATTGTAAAATGATTCAGTGGCACAAAAAGAAATTGTTTATGTAGCAGTCAAACTATGATACATATAACTATGATTTTTACCATCAACAAAAACAATTGGCTTTTATTTGGAGCAAACCACACAGGTTAAAGGATAACCTTCGTGATAAGGTGGACATTTAAGTACACCACACTTTGCAAGTACTTCATAGAACAGTTTACTATAACTGTTCCATGCCGAACCACCGGGCACGTACTCCGGGTTAATGTCAACACAGACGTAAGTATTCGCGGCTTTATTTCCATGGTGACCAGAAGCAAGGTATCCGTAGTACTCTCTACGCCAGCCTGAGTGACAGCTGATCTTACCCGGAATCATTATGACACTAGAGGTGGAGTACGTTCTACATACGGCACAGGGAACATCCTGGCTGTTGCTATTGGACGCAAACAAGCTTGTATCATACTCTACTCCGTACATACGACCAGTGTCAGTTCCAGATGTCTTGTTGAATTCGGGGTCTTTGGGTAAACAGACAGGTTCTGCTGCTGATCCATCCTGGTTGTAACGGCCTCCACCAGCATATCCTTAAACAAAGAAAAAATCATTTGCTTTGAAAGCAGAATCAGCTTCAGAAGAACAGCTGTGTATTACTTAAACATGTACACATACTTTGTAAAGTTTTAGGATGGTTTCGCATAAATGATATGTTGTAAAACAAGAGGCTCCCAGGAGCCTGAATCGCTCAACTGACATATATGCCTGAAGTAAAAGTTATTAGGCAAAATCTATTTGACGTTGAAAGGATCATAAGATCAATAAGGGGGTTATCTGACAATATGGTGGATCTTAATGTGCTGATCACTTTTGTTCTCAATCAAATTCTAAAAATCTGTCACCTTTTTTTAGTTAATGCAGTTTAACCTAATGTTCTATTTTTAGCCACATCAGCCATGTTTTACAACCAATCAAAAATCCCCACATCAGTTCTATACACCTAATGCTAATAAACAATAATACGAAGTTTGGTTCCAATTGGACTTAAAGTGTCAGAGGAGTTAACGTTTTCAATATAATGAAGAAATGCTTTTGAAATGCTCCATTTTGACGTTCTAAGGGCAATAACTCCTCAAAGAAAAGGTCCTACAACGTTGACCCTATTACATATTTAGAAGATCTTGATGCGCTTAACAATATGCAATTTAAATTTCTATAATATCTTGTATAGTTTTCAAGATATTGAGCTAAAATTAGCAAAATTTGCAAAAAAAAACTACAAAAAGGGCCATAACTCCAATCAAAATTCCCCACATCAGTTCTATACATCTAATGCTAATAAACGACTATATCAAGTTTGGTTCCATTTGGACTTAAAGTGTCAGAGGAGTTAACGTTTTCAATGTAATGAGGAAATGCTGTTAAATGCTCAATTTTGACGTTCTAAGGGCAATAACCCCTTAAAGGAAAGGTCCTACAACGTTGACCCTAGACATATTTAGTAGATCTTGATGTGCTTAACAATATGCAATTTAAATTTCTCAAATATCTAGTATAGTTTTTAAGATATTGAGCTAAAATTAGCAAAATTTGCAAAAAAATCTACAAAAAGGGCAATAACTCCTACATTTCTTCAAAATTTCAGGGTAGGTAGATCTTGAGGTGCTGATCACTTTTACCTTGCCAGAATTTTGATATCTGTAGCCGTTTTTGAGTTATTTGCAAAAAACTGCATTTTACCCCTATGTTCTATTTTTAGCCATGGCGGCCATGTTTTACGTTGAATCAAAAATCCCCACATCAGTTCAAAGCACTGATTGCTAATGAACATTCATACCAAGTTTGGTTGCAATTGGACTTATGGTGTCAGAGGAGATAACGTTTTAAAAAGTTTACGGACGACGGACGACGGACTGACGACGGACACCAAGTGATGACAATAGCTCACATGAGCTAAAAATTAAAAACTATTTTATACTTATTGACTGGGTATAAGGGAAATAGGTAAATTATTTTCCCCCGGGTGACTAGGTGCAACTATTGCCTGGGGCGTAGACGAAGGCAAAAGTTGTCTCCGAGGGAAAATAATCTACCTATTTTCCGAATACTCAGTCAGTATGTGTTTTATTATTCCAAAGAAAGAACCGACCAAAATCGTTTAAAATTTTAGCTATTTAAAAAGGCTTTAAAACGTTTTGTTATAATAGAAATATTCAATCAACTTCAAGCGTACTAAAAAGTTGCATGGAAAGTACTTGTAAAAGTTTTGCATGGGGAACTCGTGCAGCTTATTATCTGAAGTGTGGCGAACATGAATAAAATAGATCAATCAAAATTCAACAAATTGCAATGAAAACGATTGGCTAAAGGCGAGGCTTAATGACTTAAGACTTAATAGTTGTGGCGAGGGCAATAGTTCGGAAACTATTGACCAGTCATTAGTTTAAAGCTAGCAAACGAAAAAAAATAGTGAAACTGTTGTATATGCATTTATTAAAGAAAAACTGAGGTATAATAATATATTTTATCTAACCTCGGAGAAACCAGAAAACCTTTGGTTATTACCTGCATAAACAAGTTCGTTTTCACTCGGACAATCTGTTCTTGACCACCTTATGTATGTAGCTCCAAAACCTGAAAACAAATTATATAGAAATGTTTTTGAGCTCCTTGCTTGATGTTGTCGCATCGAAAAATCAATAATAAAACAACACAACACATCAACAAGATCAAAACAAAACACAAAAAAAGAAACCAAACAAGAGGCTCTCAAGAGCCTGAATCGCTCACATGAATTACACAGGTACATATATTTGTAGATATTATTGTGCTCAACCATATGCGATTTAAATTTCTGAAATATCTTGATTAGTTTTCAAGATATTGGGCTTAAGAGTAAATTTGGCAACAATTAGGAAAAAGAACAATAACTCCCACATCAGCAGTCAGATGTTTTCGGAAATTTCAGGACAGGTAGGTCTTAATATGCTGATCACTTTTGATTCTTGCACAATTTTGATATCTGAAACCATTTTTGAGTTATTAACAAAAAAATGCAATTTACCCCTATGTTCTATTTTTAGCCATGGCGGCCATGTTTTTTTACCAAATAAAAAATCTGAACAATAGAGTTGTAGCATATAAGCTATTAAACAAGTGTGCCATGTTAAGATGCAGTTGGTTTTACCGTGTCAAACAAGTTAATCTTTGAAATTCAGGGGAAAAGTAATGAAAAATGGTAAATTTTGTTGTTTTAAGGATAATAACTCCTGAAAGAAATGGTCCTACAGCTTTGACCTAAATACATGAAATGTAGATCTTGATGTGCTTAATCATATGCAACTTAACTTTTTGAAATATCTTGTATAGTTTTCAAGATATAGGGCTAAAAAAGTGCAAAATTTTGAAAAAATCCAGAAAAAGGGCAATAACTCCTACATCGGTTGTTGGATCTTCTTGAAATTTTCAGAGCAGGTAGATCTTGAGATGCTGATCACTTTTGTCACCATCAGAATTTTAATATATGTAATTATTTTTGAGTAATTAGCAAAAAACTGCAATTTACCCCTTTGTTCTATTTTTAGCCATGGCGGCCATATTTTTTGACGAATCAAAAATCCGAACGATAGATTTGTAGCATTTATGCTATTCAACAACTGTGCCAAGTTTGGTTGAAGTTGGAGGTATGGTGTGAGACAAGTTAATCTTTGAAATTCAGGGGAAAAGTAATGAAAAATGGTAAAATTTGATGCTTTAAGGGCCATAACTCCTAAAAGAAATGGTTCTACAGCTTTGACATAATTACGTGAAATGTAGATCTTGATGTGCTTAATCATATGTTATTTGAATTTTTAAAATATCTTGTATAGTTTTCAAGATATAGGGCTAAATAAGTGCAAAATTTTGAAAAAATCCAGAAACAGGGCAATAACTCCTACATCGGTTGTTGGATCTTCTTGAAAATTTCTGGGCAGGTAGATCTTGAGGTGCTGATCACTTTTATACAGCCAGAATTTTGATATCTGTTACCGTTTTTGAGTTATTTGCAAAAAACTGTAATTTGACCACTATGTTCTATTTTTAGCCATGGCGGCCATGTTTTTTACGAATCAAAAATCCGAACGATAGTTTTGTACACATAATGGCATTAAACAACTGTACCAAATTTGGTTGCAATTGGACTTATGGTGTCGGACAAGTTAACCTTTGAAAAATTGTTTACAGACGACGACGACGGACGCCAAGTGATGGCATAAGCTCATTTGGCCTTTGGCCAGGTGAGCTAAAAATAAAAGTACAATAAACAAAACACAACACACAATTAAAATTTAATTCTTTTGGTCAGCACAGCTTTAATTTGGTTAGTTGTTTTGCAATTTATCAACCTATACATAAGCAACGAGAAAAATTATCTTCACAGTGGTAATCATTATTTATTGACTAAAAATCATGTCATTTTCAAACACTTGGGATGAAATAATCAAAAGAGGTGTGTGGTAATCGCATAATCAGTCGAAAATACTTTGTAATCAGGTAATCATCTTTAAAATGACCAAGGAATCAGTTAGCAAAAACCCATTAAGAGCATCACTTACCTTTTCGCTGGTCCTCCAATCGTTGACGTTTTAAATCATCCAACTGTTTCATTGTTGACACGAGTGTCTTTTCCAAATCATCTACTTTTTCACTTAGTGTTTCCGTTTTTATACCTAAACGCACAAGTTTTTCGAGTAGTTTCTGTTCAAAATCAAATATTGAACATTGTTCACTCTTCATATCATCGCTGGAAATTGATTTCTGAATTACCAATAGTATTAGAAAATATAATGAACAAGACATTTTGAAAATCTTTTTAACCACCTGAAAGTATGAAAACCCTTGCAAATGCCGTTTGTTTGTAAACTTCCTCTGATTATTTAGATTAGATAATATTGTTAAAAAGTTTAAGCTTCATTGATGTTGTGTTTCTACCATGAATTCTGGCAACTTTTTTCTTTGAGATGCATTCAAGTCAGTCGATTAAACATATAATTGCTTAATTTTATCTGTCTATAGATGTTTCTTGCGATAAGATGAAACGATGGCGCAAATGTAAAGAATTTTAAGTAACAAATTATAGCAATTTATGTAAAAAGGATGAGTTTGTAAATTTTGTTTATCAAAAACTGGGAAAGAAGTGCGAATACACAAAGATCGTTGAATTTATAGCGATATCGACATATGAAAATCTTAAATAAGTCCGATTGCTTTCACAAGCACCTGTAGATGGAACAAAGATACTTTCTCAATACCGTAAATTGGGATATTTTGATGCAGTTTTATTTTGGTTTATTTGGCGCCTCCCATGAATGTGCCAAAATTAAACACACCAAAATATGTTAAAAATGCATAGAATTAAATGTGCTAGAGACAATTGTTAGAGTTGGGGCGTGCACAAAAAAGTTGGATACTGAGTTACAATGTGAAAAAAAACTTTATTTTCCCATTTAATTCTTTTAATGAACATTAATCATGACAATTGTTTGTTTACTCAATTAGATTTTGGCTTGGATATAATTATTTGTTTGTCATTCCATTACTACACACAAAAGAGTTGTTTACTATACTTAAAGAAGGAGAGGTACCAATGGGGTATCCGAATGTCAAAAGTCCGAAAGGGCAGAGACAAAACCAGTAAACACCAACAAGAACGGGACAAAACAGACAACATGTAAAACATGGAAACACAAAATAACTGAATACATGTATTAATCAACAACGCGAACTCCAGTCGAAAAAAAAAGTGAACATATTAGTCCATCAGCCAACTCTGAAAAGACGTCATATTTAAAAGTTGAGTGGATACCCCCGTAGACCGAATTTTTATGGTACAAAAATTTAGTATTACATCTAAGCTTCATAATTCCAAATGTTATACTTGTATAAAATATGCGGAAAATAGCGTAAAAATTATTTTTCTGGACCCTCTGGTGAGCAATTGAAAAGTAGTCATTCATTTATTTTCAATAAATTGAACATGGGGTTGAAAACTTCAATTACTGTTTTATAAATCTATAGTATGCATAGGGATTATTGACTTAGGAAAAGAATTTGCATCATAACAATGTCTAAAAAAGATATTTTTTAGATTTAAAATTGCTAATTATTACGTTCAAAATTTCCCTATTTTTACAATTTGCGAATGTCTTCCTCTGACTTCGCACGTATCACAGGTAAAATGTACTCAACAAGATTCACCTAATTACAATGGTCACAATTAAAAATATTAAAACCACAAGGATTTGATAAAAACAGTGTTTTACAGAAAAATCCATTTTTAATGTCCATGTACGGATTGTAATGGTTTGACCGATATGGTTTTATTTTTTAAATTATTAAATGTGAAGGTCACTTTTTCTATTTTTAGAATCAATATTTTTTATGATTTTAAGTCATTTCTATGATATTTTTTTTAAAACCAACATAAAAGAAGTTATACTACAGTAAAGGTGATTTTTTACATTATTGAAAACAAAGTTATAACCAATTAATCACGCTTTCTTGTTTTTGGCCTGTTAGACTTTACTTTAGGTCAGGTGCGTTTGACTTTATTTATACTTATATGAAAAATTTACATTACTTTTTACTTATAACTTATCTATTCTTTATTTTTGGCGACAATTTATATCGAGCTGTCGCCTTAATATAATGTAACGATGTCGTTTTGTAAATTTAGGTTTTTTCCAATTCTATTGTTATGAAATCAAAGAATGGATGAGGGGGTTGGTGTTTTCCTAAAATAATATTATGAATCTGAATTTTGATGAAAAATATTTAAGTAACAGAGGATAAAATATTTTGAAGAAGGATTTCTGTCATATAGAATATGCTAATAATGAAAACAAAAATTTGTCTCGAGACACCTTTATGAAAAAAATAATTGTCTGATCGGAACAAACCCACCCCCCTCTTTTCGTGGTAATGGTCTGTCTCATAAAAAAAGAGTACTAGAAGACAAGAAGTCCTCATTGATGATGGATTTTTACAATACTGCATTCCATTTTAAAGATTTAATAGCAATGTCATCTCATTCCTAAACATTCCCAAAGACTCCGCCACATACACAGACGAACAGTTAGGATTTTTCGGACGATTGCTGTTGTTAAGAATCAAAAGCACACCAAAGTTCCTCAGGCAATACTGGTACTGGTCAGCTGTAAATGAATAGAAAATGGTGCTGAAGCTTTTTCCATTGCAAAGGGCACGTTGATCTTCATGTACCAACATATGCTCTTAACCTTGAAGTGTCTGTTCCCATAGAAAGTTTGTATCCGTTTGCTCAGTTACTTTGTCCCAAACGATGTCAGAATTTTGTATTTTTGTCTATAAAGTATTCTGTTAACAGGAAGTAGTTGAGTAATTCTTTAACTCTATTAAGAAATATAGAGTTAAGTTACATAAAAATTGATACGGAATACTTAATAACTTTGCAGAGCGACGCTCGATTTAAGAAGACGAACAATCAAAAAGTGAGCCTATGCATGTCGCTTCTGTCTAATGTTACTGGCGACACACAAAGAATACAAGCATTTTAGGTCTACAGAAACTTATATCATTAGTGTTCCATTATTTCTTTTTTTATGTAATATCATGAAAAATGGGAAACACTGAAATCAGCAAAGTTAAAAACCACACAAATAGTAAGATTACAGTATTCGAATTTTAACACAAAATCAGGACAAGTAGTTTTTTTAATTTTTTTTAGAAATTTTGAATGAAGTATAAGACGGGACATATTGTACTCGTGGAGAACTAGACCAGCTATCTCTTTTTATCTCACGTTCCGTTATACAAGTATTGATAATGTCCTTTCACTGAACAATTCTCTATTTGGTGACTTTCTCCATCGCATATATCCTCAGGAACCTGAGATAAGGGACACAATGGATCTTAGGAAGTCTGCTTCATATCTAGATTTATACATCTCGTAATTGACTCTCAAGGAATACTTCAACAAAGCTCTATGACAAACGTGATGACTTCAACTTTCCCTTTTTGTGTATAGCAACATTCCGTCCGCTTCGGCTTATGAAGTGTTCGTATCACAGTTGATTCGTTACTCTAGAGCTTGCGGCAATTACATCGATTTCTTGGCAGAGCGTCACGTTGGACACAGAAAAGGCTAACACAGGGTTATGTTGCTCCAGGGTTGCTGTCTTCACTCAAGAAATTGTACGGTAGACACCGTGCATTCGTAGACAATCTCTCATATGAGTGCAGATGTTGGTTTGTCTTAGAAATTTGTTTTGTCTTCCTTTACCAGATTTGACACACTGAATTGAAAATTAGCAACAGGACGGATGTGCTATAGCAGCCAAAAACCGCTTACTCTTCCGGAGCACCCGAGTTAACTCTTGTTACGACTTGAGTTGGCGTTGTTGATTTCCGTTCGGTTGATTTTGTGTTTTGTGTTTCTTCGTGCTGTTCTTGTTCATGCCCGTGTTTACCGGTTTTGTCGTTGCCCTTTCGGACTTTTGTCACTCGAATGCCCTATTTGTGCCTGTTTGCTTCTTTCAATTCATTCGGCGGTTAGCACAATCACTAACTTCAATGGTTTCGTTTAGTTAACTTCTTTCTGGGAAAAGTTGACCAAACTTTACGACTCAGCAGCATAAAATTAAAAGTTCACAATAAAAAGGCCTGTTTTTCAAAATATATTTAGTTACGATTGTAATCAGAGTTTCTTTTTTGTTGTTTTAGAAGTACGCTTATTGCTTTGAATTTCGTTAAAATCTAGATTCTTTAGAAAACGGTTCAGGAAACAACTGCCAACAATGAAGAAGCTAAATATGGATCTTCAAAGTATTTACAAATATACTAGTAGTAATTTCAAAAGGCAAAACAATCATAACAAAGCGTCAAATAAATTGAAAAAAAAAATCCATATAGAACTTTATTAATTGGCTGGCATATTTCCTCGATAACAGTTACTTTGTATCCCTTTTGTAACTAAGTGCAACAAACGGTCAAACATGCAGCGCCATTATTGTATACATGTTGGATGCTGCCTTGCAAAATGATCCAAAATGCACATGTACGTGTAATTATGGCAACTTTTAAACGACAATTAAGACTAAAGTTATTATATTCTGATACTATGGTTTCAAAAAGGTCAAATATATAAACTAAAATTGAAAAAATATATAATGAAACACATTATGTTGATCATTTGTATTTACACATGAAAAAAATATAGATTTCAGGTGACTGGGACTACATTCATAAATACCGAAACCTTTCAACCGGTACCACAAATATTTTAATGGAATTGTTTAATTTATTTAATTTGTTATGTTGTAGGTAGATTCTTTCCACAAAATATTCCACCTAGCTATCCTATCTTTTTAGGAAATAAAAAAAGAAAATGAAAAAAAACCTCATTTTAGTCACTCCTTGTATTATCTCCCTTTAAGACTTCTTTGAGTGAAAATTTTAACAAACTTTTGTCTGTCATTGGTTGTCTAGACAACATTTAATATGTTAAAAGTTTTCTTTTCAATAATATTGTAGTAGACTTAGTATAATAGAATGTTTTATAAGGGTTGAAATTTTTTGACAGTTTATGGTACCCCTAAAGGGGCCTCTGTTATACCAGTTTCCGCATCTTTTTGCAAAGTATAACAAGTTGCAAAATAAAGTTCACATGTTTGTCTTTTGATTTCTGCAATAAAAAATCGGTCTACAGGGGTATCCACTCAAATTATTTTTTTCCGGACCTGGCTGATGGACTATATACTAATCAGCTTGGGTTTGAAAGTAAATATGCTAATTAATGTGAATATAAATTCAAAAAACTTTTATCTACAGATGATTTAAAGTATTGAAGGAGAAACATTTTTTTTGAAAACGCCAAATTAAAATACACCAAAATTAAACATGCCCATTTTGATCTAAAACCGCCAAAATATCCCAACATACGGTATTCATCGGGTGTCTTTCAAGTAATTTTTAAATCTAGAAGCTTCTGAAACAGTGTTAGCAAGTTCATCGCTTTACAAATCTCAACCATCTTGATATGTGGAATAATTGAACACGGGCTCATTTTTCACACATGTTTTTTTTCTAATCAAATCAAGCGCCATATGTAATGAAGATGAAAAATCTTTAATTTTCCTGTCTAAATGACATGCCTTTCTGGCCAAAGTAGTAAACGTCGTGCAGTTACAACAAACATGATATTAGTTTCATGTGACATCTGCATGTTCAAAGTTTTCACAAGAAATGAAGGATGTTTGCCGGTCAGTTTGAACATAACAATGTATCTTAATTTATATATTTAATGAAAATGTACAAAATAAGCTGTAAAATTCATACTGATTTAAGGCTGCCGAACTTGTTTTCGAGATAATAAGTATATATTTCTTTGACCTTTTCGTAGGTTTATCTTAGTCTTGATTTAGTGTAAAAACCTGACAAAGAACAAGATACATGTATTTATAAAACTTGGTCAATTTGCTTTACATGACCCAATTAACTCTATTATGAAAAGGGAAAAAAAGGTTACTGGGCATGCAAAAACATTATCCCTATTTTAATGGTATAACAGGGCGAACTGACTGATGGGTATTTATAGTCGTGACTAGGGGAAAGCCCCTCTGCATCGACTTATACCTCTACAGGTATACTCGCTATGTGCCATGGGTCGTCCAGCCCATGACACACCACCGCCAGTGTTAGCTGCTCCAGAGTATCCTTTGTTGTCGCTGGAACAGTGTCCGTCTTGCACCACGCGTACGGGGAGGTACATGTCGGAATTTGCAAGAAAAGGGCGAAAGTGCTCGTATCCGTTATATGGGTCATTCTCAAAAAATGTCCGTATTACGCGGCAGTCAAAATATTTCCATGTATAATTTAGTTTAAACAATATCTGTTGTCTTGAGTAAAATATGCATTAAGATGCACTTCTGACATAAACAAATACATGTAAACTCCATCTTAAACTAGAAAAACTGTGAGCCACAGCTCACAAATAAATACCCCCCACCCCCCAAAAAATTTTCTCAGATAAAATTTTAAAATAGGAGATGCACATCTACATTATGTCACAGAGATTGTGTGTAAGTTTCATGAAAATCCATCAAGGGGTTTAGGAGGAGTTGTGGATAAGAGATGGGTACCCCCATGTAGCCGAATGGCTAAGTCCATGTTTTGCTATGGGAAACCCCAAAAATCATTCTGATCAAATTTTAAAATAGTAGGTGCACATCTACATTATGTCACAAAGATTATGTGTAAGTTTCAAAAAAATCCACCAAGGGGTTTAGGAGGAGTTGCGGATAAGAGATGGGTACCCCCATGTAGCCGAATGGCTAAGATCATGTTTTGCTATGGGAAACCCCAAAAATCATTCTGATCAAATTTTAAAATAGTAGGTGCACATCTACATTATGTCACAAAGATTGTGTGTAAGTTTCATGAAAATCCATCAAGGGGTTTAGGAGGAGTTGCGGATAAGAGATGGGTACCCCCATGTAGCCGAATGGCTAAGTCCATGTTTTGCTATGGGAAACCCCAAAAATCATTCTGATCAAATTTTAAAATAGTAGGTGCACATCTACATTATGTCACAAAGATTGTGTGTAAGTTTCATGAAAATCCACCAAGGGGTTTAGGAGGAGTTGCGGATAAGAGATGGGTACCCCCATGTAGCCGAATGGCTAAGTCCATGTTTTGCTATGGGAAACCCCAAAAATCATTCTGATCAAATTTTAAAATAGTACGTGCACATCTACATTATGTAACAAAGATTGTGTGTAAGTTTCATGAAAATCCATCAAGGGGTTTAGGAGCAGTTGCGGATAAGAGATGGGTACCCTGAAGTGTAACGGAAGGACGGACGGAAGGACGGACGGAAGGACGGACGGACACCCCTATCACTATATACCCCCCACTTTTGAAGTGGGGGGTATAAAAATGACATTACAGCGCTATTTTAAAACTCCAAAATTGACCAAAATCGTCTGTCCTATGAGTCAATTTTTATGTTAAAAGTCCATAAAAAATATAATAATGTGGAAGTAGACTATGGAAATCATGATAGGTTTTCTTTGGCCATCTATCTGTCTTATCTATAAAATAAAATGGGATAGACATCGTTGAAATATTTTTTCTAGCGAATCAAAAAATGTTCCCTCTAGAAATCTCTCTGCTGTTACTGGTTGATAAAATTGAAAATAAATTGTACGTATATCCTTTTCAGGCAACAAATTAGAACATAGAAACATCCAAATACATCCATGTGTGTAAGTTACAGTTACTTTCTTGAGAAAAATTTACATATAGTCATTACAAGGTAAAGAATGTAAGCTTAATTGGAGGCGTAATTTGTTTTCCTTGTCCGTAATGTTACTGCGATATCTCAGAGACTATAGAGGTATGCAGTTGTAACTGCTTAAGGTAAATTTGACACCTTAACCAATCATATTTAAGACCCAAAAGAATTATGAAGACACGACCATTTAATAATTTTAGCAAATAATGTTTCTGTAATTCCCTGATGTTACTGTTCAAAAGTGTAACAGGACAGACAAATTATCAGTAAAAGATTCTTTAATTCGTCTTCATACTACATGGCTTCTGATTTAAAAGCGCTATAATTGCTCTAATTACTCATTTTAGGCATAAAGAGTGTTATGAATATTTTTTCTTTCTCAGAGTTCATGATTTAGATAAAATATTTCATCTTGAGATTCGGCAACAGGGAGGACATTTTGTCAGTAACAGCTGAGACATTTTTGGTAACATACAGGACATGTTTGTAAAGGTACAACAAATCATCTGATTTTGCATTCACTTAGTTAGAAAATGGCACAAATACTTTAATACAACAGCTAGAGATGTCGAAACACAACTCTATCAATACTTTGGGAAAAAAATTCTTGTATTTGTTGCTAAAATAGTGGTAACATCAGGGACAAATAGCCGGTAACATAGTGGACATTCAGTGAAGTTGAACCATTCATAAAATGCGATGTTTTAATGATAAAGATAGTCTATCTACATAATTTATTAGATATTGCTCCAAAACATGTTATTCATTGCATTAAAAGAAACATTTATTGCCAAGAAGTCTTTATTAATTGCTATAAGTTGTCCGTGATGTTACCCATTGTCACTGATGTTACTAGTCTAATTTGCTCAATTGTTGCCTTATACATAACCCTCTGAACAATGATATTTTGCAACTCAAACTATTTAAACTTATTGTTCATTATAATGTCAATGAAGAAGTGAAATGTCAAATATTGCATTTGATATGTTAGTTAGTTTTGAACTGGTTGCTGAACGGTTTAAAATCAATGTCTTATGATGTTCTCAAAAATAAATGTTTGAGCAAACCTTTATTTCTGATGCTTGCAAAGTAGTTGTGGTGTCCCTATGTGGCAAGTTATGCATGAATTTAAAAATAAACGATTAAAGCTTTCTTTCAATGCAACATTTTTATGTGGTAACATCAAGGACAGCTAAATCAACCCTGAAAGACAATGACTCAAAAAATTTCAAAATATATTCGATTTGTTTTTTTCTCTTTGCTTGTTTTACTGAAATGATATAGGATGGCAAAAATAAATTACAAACTTTCAGTGAGCAATTTTATTATTCAAGTTTGCCTACCTCAATATATGGACATTTTTTGAGAATGACCCATATAAAATATAGGACTTTTGAATCTTGAGATCGAGTTTATCACTGGTTTATGGTGAACCAGAAGGGTGAACCAATAAACCAGTGACATACTCAATCTCAATATTAAAAAGTCCTATATTCTCTTTATCGGTTATCTCCGAGCAACAATTTGTTTTCGTTAAAAAGGGGTTTTCAATGTTTTTTTTTAAAGGAACTTTTTTGTGTGCACTGATTAATAAAGCTTCTTGCATTGTTTTAAGTGGATTATCAGATTTCTCAATCAAGATAGCAAAATGATGGAATTTTAAGCTCGAGATTCTGTCCAGAGCTTAAAATTCTGTCATTTAACTATCGAGATTGAAAAATCTGATAATTAACTAGAAATGATGTAAGGGACCATTTACTTTGAAGGGGGTCCTTGGTTTTTTTCCTAAAAAATATTCTGAAAATGATTTTTGATGAAAAAAATATTTTGGCAGCTGAGGGTAAGAAAACAAATATTCTGAAGACGGAGTTCTGCTATAAAAATAATGCTGATAATGAAAAAATAATAATAATCTTTCGCGACGCCTTTGAAAAAAAAATTGTCCGCGATCTGTGCGGTAAAAAAAATCTGAGCAAAACAAAAAACCAAGGCCCCCCTTCAAGTTAAATAGTCCGTCCTTAAGACGCCGTTTCTCTAATTTTCCGGAAAACCAAACAGAAAGGAGATTCATTTTGAAAGAAGTTTAAATTCTCCTTACCTTTGATACATTAATTAGTACGCTTTACCAAGAGTTTCAAATTAATAAAAATAATCTTAACATTAAGGTTTTTATGATATTCATAAACATAATTTATAATATCATGATATTTATACCAATTGTGTCAGAAAATATCAAAAGTTAACTAGAATATATTGTGACTGTCTAAAGGAACTATATTTATAGATGAATGTTTTTCTTGCAGTTTTCGGTCGAACTGATAAATTGACCAATCGATAAATGAGCGCTTAAAATTCTCTGGAGAGAGGAAATATTTGTTTCACTGATGACTGGGAAATAGTTAAATCGAATGATAATTATAGACAACACGTGCTAAGTCACCTACTCACCCACCCGATAATTTCGGTGATAACACCTGATCATGATTACAGGGTTTATCAGCGGCAAAACATCAGAGGTAAAATGTAATGAGTACCGATAAAACAAATTACTTGCGATTCATTGTTTCTTAAACAACTATTGAAAAGTAGGTACAATTAAATTTGAATAAACTGGGACGATCAACCTCAAATGTTTAAGAAGAAAAGATAAAACAAAGACACATCGAAAAAATTGCAGACAACACTGTTCTTGAGATTGTGCAGGAATTTCAAAGAAATGTTGGGTTAAACCAGGTTTGATGGCACCTAATATTCATCCTCTAATGCGATGTGAAAGTCCGGTCGTGGCATAAATAGCGAAAGATTAAACAACAACTTCAACAAACTTATAAAGTTAAAACAACAACACCGACTTTGGGTGAACCAAACTTTGTTGTTATTTTTGCGTAACTTGCGTTTTCATTGCGTCCCTTTGGGGCGAGTATCAATAAGGCATATGACACACTGTACATAATCTGGCAAGAAAATCTTAAGTGAACATCTTTAATTTTTATTGACGGGTTCACATATATTTATCAGAAGTAAACCAATCAAAAGACGCATTGATGTTTAAATATCACAAAATATTAAACATTAAATAAATACATTTTTTTTTCATTCTGCCGGAAGTAGGATACCCGTTATATGTTCAGCTAAACTTCAGAGAACTCAATATAATTATTAAATACACAGTGTCATTTTTATTCAATATATGATCATGATAAATGAAATGTTCAGAAAAGTTTATAGTTAAAATTCTGTGTTTGTTGAAGAAATCCAACCCAAATGTGTATACAAAGACTAAAATCAAAACTATTATCTCTTTTGGGTGATACATTTATTTAAGTTACAAGTTAAAATCTTTTTAATTCTTACAAAATACATAAATATGAAGAAAAAAAATCTCATTATTTTCCTTGATAGAACTCTACCTAATTAGATATTAATTTCAGATGTAGCCTATCGTTGAAATAATTCCCGCTGTTTCTTATTAATAAGACAGTTTGGCAGATTAACAATTTTTTTAACTTTTGGTTAATTTCATTTAATACTTTAAGTTTACATGTATATAAAAAAAAACTATGTTTTTGAATAACTTGTCGACTTTCAAGTGGTTCTTAACTATAGTCTATGAATTTAAGTTTTCTGTCTTTAAGACTTAAAGAATGAAGTAGAATGACTTCAAATTGTTTCCTGTCTTTTTGCTTTATGTGGGATAACCTCAAACTTCATCGATTTCGTGTGTAAACTTTAACTTTTAGTGGCATTGATGCTCTGAAATATCATTCTAGGACGATAACCTTAATATTTTTTTTATTGGTATAAGAGAAAGTAAAGTTAGACGTTCTTTAATTTTTCCGGTTTATATGCATTGTTTGGAGTGTTGTCTCGGACAATGAAATATATTGTCCAAGTTATAGACGATAAAGAGATGTGGAATAGGTGAACACGACACTACCAACATAAAGAGACGGCAATTCAAAAGATCACAATGGAAAACAGACAGCAGTCTTCAACATGACCAGAGGTCACTACTCGCTGTCTGGCTCAAGACTTAAATACAATACATAAGGTTAAAATAAATGCCTAAATTATCAACGAAAGGCCCATTTCACGACATAAAGGACACTACAGATTCTAGGAGGTCCGCTTCATATCTGGATCTATTTCTCGAAATTGACACACAATGAAGGCTTTGTACAAAGCTCTATGACAAACGTGATGACTTCAACTTTCCAATAGTTAACTTTCCCTTTCTGTGTAGCAACATTCCGTCCGCTCCAGCATATGGAGTTTACGTATCACAATTGATTCGCTATTCCAGAGCATGTGGGGAGTACAACGACTTCCTTGATAGAGCCACACGGCTGACAAGCAAATTGTTAACACAGGGGTACGTTGCTCCCAGGTTGTTGTCATCACTCAAGAAATTTTACGGACGACATCATGTGCTTGTAAACAAATACGGGATTTCTATCTCTCAGATGAGCACAGATGTTGGTTTGACATAGAGTTTTGTAATGTCATCCTCTCCGGATTTGACCAACACTTAATCGATCTTTGGCAACGTGACGGGTGTGCTATAGCAAGCAGGAACTGCTTACTTTTCCGGAGCACCTGAGTTCACTTGACTTGAGTTCGCGTTGCTGAATGCGGTTTTGTTGTTATGTGTGTTTGTGTTTTATGTTGTTATGTGGTTTGTTTTGTTGTGATGATTTTTGTCTGCCGGTTTTGTCTTTGTCTTCACGGTTTTATGATACTGATTACCCCTTTGGTACACCTTTGCTTCTTTCTATAAAACAACAAGAAGCTCCACTGAGCCTGAATCACTCACATGATCTCTTTTGCTAAAGCCTCTTACAAAGTAAGCAGCATGGTCTACATGTTATTGGTAAGTAACATTTAAGAAACAAGTTGGAATAACTATGACTTGATTCCCCCTGTTTTATGGTCTGATCCCTCTGTTATATTTTTAGCAACGGCAATCATGTTGGTTGGTCGGGATGCACAAATTAACAAACTTATTACAGGACATCCTAAGTATCAAATGTATAAAGTTTGATAGCAATCCCTTCAGTGGTTTCAGAGAAGAAGATTTTTGACAATAGCTCACCTTTCGGGTCAGATGAGCTAAAAAAAACAGATTGTTGACTGGGACAAATAAAAGCTTTGACAAGGATTACTGGCTTAGGTCAGGCACATATAAAATGTGGTGGCGTTTAACTAGTTTTTTGGGCCCAACCTTCCCCTATTTCTAATTTTATACAAAGCACAACAATAACACACTAAAAATCAAATCGATAAAAGTTCAATTCACTCAGAGAACATGAGAGAAGAGTACTATACGAGAATAACGACACGTAAAGGATTTCTCTTGAGAACACTCGCAGTTACTGACAGCTAGCTTAGAAGCATTTATCGGCTGATGTAAAAAAAATCAAACATATCGATTCTAATGATTTAGTGTTATTTTGTCTTGTTATCACATATACTTGTAACTGTATTAAAAGAAGATCAGGGTGTTTTGATCATTTTAATATTCATGTACTTTTCCATTTATTCATGGGGACCTGGGTGGCCCAGTGGTCTATGGCGTTCGTTTAAATACTACACTATTGATCACTAGCCGATCACCTCTCTACTAGTGTTTGGCCCGTTTGTATTTAACAATAAAGGGACTTCCCCAACTGTAGTTGATAAGGTTTGTCAGTTACCTGCCCAAGGTCGGTGGTTTCCTCCACAAATAAAACTGACCACCTTACATTGCCCAGATGCGTCGATAAAGGGCGTAAAACACCAACATACACACACACACACACACACCATGTATTCATTGTGATAGCCTAGGAAGAAGTCAACAGTGATTAAAGGTAATAACAAAACTACCGAACTTGAATGATCAATCTCATAGTCCAGAGAAATAGTCAAAAACGAATCCGTCATACCGGAGAATTGGTTGATCGCAATGGTCCTGACTTGGTACAGGCATTTCAAACGAAATGTTGAGTTAAATAAGGTTTAACTGTGTTAACTGTGTTGCATTAATATCTGTTACGACTTTGATGCATATAAAGATCAACGTTACATGTTATTTATCAAAGAAATATACAGGCAAATGTGTTGCTGTTACACACGCTTGTTGTACATGTATAAAGATCAACTTTACATGTTAATTATTAAAGAAATATGCAGGCAAATGTGTTACTGTAACACACAGTTGTTGTGTTCACTGAATATGAAGAATTTTTTCTAAAGACATCATGCAATCATAGATAAATATCAGGTTTCTGTCTTCCTGATCAGTTCAGAGACAAAGAGGCACCAATTAGGCATTCGAGTGTCAAAGTCCGAAAGGGCAACGACGAAACCGGTACAAGAACAGCCCGAAGAAACACAAAACACAAAACTAACCGAACGGAAACCTTCAACGCGAACTCAAGTCGTAACATGAGTGAACTCAAGTGCTCCAGAAGAGTAAGCGGTTTCTGCCTGCTATAGCACACCCGTCTTGTTGCTAGTTTCCAATTCATTGTGTCAAATCCGGTACAGGAAGACAAAATAAATTGACGACAAACCAAAATCTGAAGATATTTGTTTGTCATAGGCTTTGTTTTGTCGCTCTTTACTTGATTTGACACGCTGAAATGACCATTGGCAGCTCGACTGGTGTGCTTACGCTAGGAGAAACTGTTTAATGTTTCGAGGCACCCAATTTCATTCGCGAAACGAATTGTATAATCTTTGTTAAATGCTTTCAGTTGTTTTCGTATTTTTCTGTTTTTGTGTTTTCTGTTTCTTTGTGCTGTTCTCAATCATGCTTACTGGTTTTGTCTTCTCAATTTCGGACTTTTGAAATTCAGATAATCCATTTGTACTTCTGCTTCTTTCACTCAAATAGATAGTTTTAAGGGGTTTGATCCTCTATTTTAGCATAAATAAAAACAGATGATGTTGCAACTGCTTTAAAGAACACGACAAATAATCAAAGATATCAAACAAAATGGAGGTAAAAATGCTTTTTATGCTTAAGGTGCTAAAACTTTAGGCGGGAAATGCGTTTTCTTTTGAATATTCATCGTTCAAAAAAAAAATCAGACAAAAATATTAAACTGCTTATTTGGTCTACTTAATTTTGAATTGCCATAAGAAAGTATGTGGTTTATGGACAAAGTTTCAATCATAAAGGAAAAGCAAAATCTAAGGATCACAAAAATATGACAAACAACCCAAAATATGAGGAGGAAACCTCCTTAAGCTATTTTCGTGTAATTTAAATGTCACAGAAAAACGAAAATTATTCACAAAACTCATGCGAATATCATATGCATGAAGAAAGAAATGAAATGGGCATTTAAAGGGTTTTTGCATGAATCAGATTGATGTTATGTAATCTATTCGAAATCATCATGCGTAGATATATTTGTAGATAGATAACATTTACAATTTCCTGGATTTTCAAGTGGTAAACTTCTCTTTTGACTCCTTTGGTTCCCTGAGTCGGTCGTTATATTGCATGTATCATTTATTGTTTTGATAAAGACTCAACTGAAAAGAGATTAAAAGTATTCAATATGCATACCTATTTCATTATATTTTCAGCAATGCATATTATAACATTGGTATTTTTTTTCAGAGCCTGTTAGTTGAGGAGAGATGCATGTGGATCAGCTGTTACACTAATGATTTATGGCTCCTAAAGTTCAAGCAATGTAGAGTAAATTTAATTACCGTCAGCTGCTAATACAATTTTGTTATTTCAAAAGATGTTTATAGTTGATGAAAGATCTGTTCTTCAAAAGTTAAAATAGCTTCTGTTAAGATAAAAAGTAAATCTAATTACTGATAATGAGTAACAACAGATGCGAGAGCTATTATATAATTGAAAATGGAAGTAACTTTCAATAAGAATTAACATAAGTAAATTGATGCTAATTTTCAGATAATTATGTGTTCATTTGTTAATGAATCATCAAAAGGCATTTTTTATGCAAGCTAGCATTTTACAGTTTATCACTGGAGTCATTAATTATTTGTTGTACGTAATTTTATATGTAATAATTCAATCTTTGGCAATGAAGTAAAGGGGTGGTTTAGGTGGTTCTTCAATTCGGAGTTACGATATGAAAAACATTTTTGATTTGAAGATGTCCAAATTTGGCCTCAAGAGTTGTCTTTTGGTTCCGCCTTTGGGTGGCGAACAAGTGGTCGAATTCCAAATCTAGGGTTTTGGCGTAGGTTCTGAAACTCGTATAAAAAGCGATGTTCTGGTGTCTTCGCCAAACTCTGGTTTGGATTCTGTTATTATTATTTATAATTTAATTATTATTTATTTTACAAAAAGGTAACTATGATTTTAGTACTTATGTTTATTTAGCTAGACAAGTTAAAGTTAAAGAAAAGTTTTAAAATGTTCATTTTATATGAGTCTAAAGTAATTGTTTTATTTATTTTAATTTATATCTCTTATGATTGATATAGTCTGGAAGACCTGAAGAGACACTTTGAATGAACATTCGATCTTATGTTAATTTCTGCTGAATACTTATTGTTATCAACATCTTCTTATTATTATTGTATCGTAAATCTTCGAATATAAAAAACTCTGGTTTGGATTTTGTTATTATTATTTAAAATTTAATTATTATTTATTTTACAAAAGTTCCCATCAGATTGGACGGTCCTGTGGCAAAACAAACAAAGAAACAAATCACAGACAGACCCAGGTACCTGTTCAACACAGCAACAAGAAATTCAAGACTGATCCAACACGAATTTTATGAAAATATCGGTTAAGATTTTACAAAACTATCCAAGATTGATTCGAAAATCAAATTGAGTCCCCGATCCTTCTTCATCGTTTTTTCCAGCACCAGAATATCCTATTAAAATGAAGAAAAAACGAAAATATTATTTAAAAACTAAAACAAATCAAATCAACAAGTAAAAAAAAATAATAACAAATAAAACCAACAAGTGGTAAAAAAGGAATTTGGCCATTAGATACAGATGCCCTCTCTGGTTCAAACAGGATGTAGATGTCTGACAGGTCTGACAGTTGCTTAGGACGTACAGTTTGTCATAATGAACCTTCCTACTAAGTTTAAAATCATTTCTCCATGTACGGTTTCGTCATTGATTCATGGTATTAGCTGACAATTAATAAAGCTGCGTCCGATTTTAGGTTGCATCTATTATCATATTACCACTTACCTTCTCCACCTTGTAACTGTTGTCCTATCTTCATTTGTATCTGTTTCATTTCACTTTTTCTACCTAAACAAGACAGTTAATATTCGTGTTCATGTGATAAAAAGATATTTGGTTATAGGTAGCAAAACCAATTTTACTCTTCTGGTTCAGTTGAGTTCATTATCGTTTTGATATTGGTTTCTGTGGTTGGTTTTTGTGTGGCTTTATGTTTATTTTATGTTTTAATTGCTATTTTCGTTTGTAATATCCTCTTCGGAAGAAGAGGCACCAATGGGACATCCAAATGTCAAAAGCCCGGAAGGGCAGAAATAAACCAGTAAATACCAACGAGAACATAACAAAAAAAATATAAATCAAAAATACCCCAAAAAAATTAATAGCAATTAACAAGAGGAAAGTCGTAACGACAGTAAACTCGGGTGTCCCGGAAATATTCTGACACTTGAATGCTCTGTGAATGGTAACAACAAACACACGAACACAAGGTCATAAAAAAATATTTGGACCAGATATTGCAAAACTAGAAGCTTCAAGATGTATACTGAAATCAGAAAATATGGAACCTACCTTGTGACTCTTGTTCTATTTGCGTTTGAAGCTGTCTAATTTGCGTTTGAAGCTGTCTAATTTGCGTTTGAAGCTGTCTAATTTGCGTTTGAAGCTGTCTAATTTGCGTTTGAAGCTGTCTAATTTGCGTTTGAAGCTGTTTAATTTGCGTTTGAAGCTGTCTAATTTGCGTTTGAAGCTGTCTAATTTGCGTTTGAAGCTGTCTAATTTGCGTTTGAAGCTGTCTAATTTGCGTTTGAAGCTGTCTAATTTGCGTTTGAAGCTGTCTAATTTGCGTTTGAAGCTGTCTAATTTGCGTTTGAAGCTGTCTAATTTGCGTTTGAAGCTGTCTAATTTGCGTTTGAAGCTGTCTAATTTGCGTTTGAAGCTGTCTAATTTGCGTTTGAAGCTGTCTAATTTGCGTTTGAAGCTGTCTAATTTGCGTTTGAAGTTGTCTAATTTCTCTGTCAATTTCTACTACCTTAGTCTCTAAGTTTGATTCTAAAGCAAATAAAATTATAATACATGTATTTCCTTATTTTCTGAATATACATGTACAATCAGCAAAATGAAAGATTGACTACACAGAAACATTCAATTGATATTAAGGAATGAAGAACTAAATCGAGAATTGTTACGTGAAAGGACATCATCAATATAACGGAATGTGATGTTAGAAGAGAGAGCCAGTCTACGATCTTTTTTTGTCAGAAACATTTTAAAAGTCTGCTTCATATGAATGACGAAACAATTCAGCAAGCAAAGATGCACAATTAGTGCCCATTGGAGTCCCTTTTGTTTGTTTGTTTGTGAGCATATCAATATCAATAATTTGATCTTCTGTAAGTTTGTTCGTTTTCTTAAACTAATTAATGACAAAGTAAGTCTTAGTATAATCGACTACCAGATATTTGTATCTGTGTATCCATTCTTTTTGAAAAAGCTGCCTATGTTTAATCTAGCTTCAAAAGCAACATTTTTAACAAGAAACAAAAATACTTGACGCATCTTTGACAATGCGAAGATTATGATGAATGTGTTGCACAAAAGCTAAATAAAAACTAAAGATCACACATAGTTTTTTAGCAGACACATTTACTCTAGATCTGTTTGGTATGGTGCAAATACATGGTATTAATACATTGGCCAGTCGAAGATAAAAAAAGACAGACTGGTTAAGCAATCATCACTCCCTTTCCATTCAATCTATTACAATGCCAGATGAAGAAAAGGGAACATACTGAATTATATAATTGTTAGCAATGATTCAAATTTTAAAATCGACTGACCAAGATTATGCATTTTCTGTAATAAAGTAGAAGATGAGAACCATTTCTTTTTTCATTGTCAAATAATTATGTTTGAAAAATTGAAATTAATAGAATATAACTTTGAATCTTTAAATGAATTAAATAAATTGAAATGGCTCTTAAATCCATCAACACCGGATCAAATTTCCATAGTTTATTCTTTTATTATACAGTCATAAGAACTGGGGAGAGAGGATACTCTATAGATAATTTACTGTATTTTCTGTTGTTGTGCATGTTGTACATTGTATGTTTCAACTCTGTATTTATGTTTGTTTTGTAAATGAATGCTGTTATCCCTAATTGGGACATGTTTGCATTAATAAACTATAATATATCTGTCCCATGGATTTATACAAAACAGAGTAATTACCTTGACGAAATAGGAAACGATCAACGACCACCGTCGAAATTGCTGTTCCGACGATTAACAACAAGATAAGCACTGCCTTAAAAATCCAGTCTTTGTGGCTTGTTGGACACCGGTTTGACGCGTACGTCTTCCTCAATGGTAAAACCGGTTTATCACGGGTTGGGCTGATATCAGAATGAATTGTTTGTCCTTGCACCTTTTCAGTATTTTTGCTAATGTTTGGACGAGCAGATAATTCATCTATTTCTGCGTATACATTTTCAGTCCTTGTTGAAAGTTTCCTGTTGCCATCAGACATTATGGTTCTTATATAAGAGGGGCTCCTCATGGGGGGTACCAGGAATCAAGTAATCAGCATTTTTTGGCCAGTGTAATCAAATAATCATATATTTTTTAGAAATGTAATCAAAAACTGTTTCCCAATGGGAATCAAGTAATCAAAAATTCAAACCTTGGTAATCAAATAATCATTAAATATTTGCATTTGTAATCAAGTAATCACTTTTAAAATGGCCTGGGAATCATGTAATCAAAAACCCCATGAGAAGGCAAATAAGAATACAATTTCAGTTGTCCGTTGAAATACAATAAAATGAGACAAAAGTATTGATAAATAATTTTATATTTAAGTTACATGTAAGAGGAAGTCATCCTGTTAACATAAATAACAGTATTGCTTTAAATTGCATGAGAATAAAATCTGTCATACAAATTCATTGTAAGTACCATCATGTAAAAACTTAAAATGTTTCCTGAATAAGTCCGTGTCTATATAAAACACTTTAAGCAATACAAAAATGTTTCTCTATCTGCAATTATTTATAATTCACTTGTGAAAAACAAACATCGTAGTTTGTCCATAGATAAATTTGTTATTACTTATTATTCAGATTTCATTTGGTTTAGTGCATTTTCAACACTTTTTAATGAGGAATAAAATTTCTAAATGGCCATACAGATCATAAAAATTATTTGCAATTTGATTTTACATATGTTTTATGGTCTCATGTTCATTTACTCAATATCTTTTCATAAAATATGTAGAACGTGACATTTTACCTAAAAGTTATAGAAAGGGATAACCTCATACCTTTGACCTACACAGGCAATTTTGTTAACATTAATTTAACGTTAAAAATTAACGTTAAATTAGTGTTAATCGAGCTTCGATTGTTAATTTGACGTTAAAGTTTAACATTTGACGTCGCATTACTCAACAGCAAAATTAACGTTAAAAAGTTTAACACTAAATTAACGTTAATGTTTAACATTAAATTAACGTTAAAAGATTTAACGTTAAACTAACGTTAATTTAACATTAAATTAGTGTTACATTAACGTTATATTAATGTTAATCGAGCTGAACGTTAATTTAACGTTTATACAAATTGCCTGTGTAACAGAAACTTTTGTAGAACTTTTGATTGTAAAGGCAATGAGTCCATAAGTTCTGAGTTAACAGCCATTTAAAGTCATTTTACATTATAATTTATTTTTACGAAAAAATACTTTTCGTTCGTCTCTAAAAGTGTTTTTGTCTTCATCACTGCAGCCACTGGTGGAACAAATTAAATTATATTAAACGAAATTCATGGTTTGTTTTGATTAGTGTTTGGTTGGTTGTAAAGGTAAAGGTAAGATTTATTTATTTAACGTCGGTGAGTACACATCAGTGATGTGATGTGTACACAAGTCAAACAATTAACATAAGCTCTGAAGAGCTTTTGACCGACGGCAAGATTAACGACCGTTTGGCTAATAGGAGGCCCTTGCATGGTAGCCAGGCTTGTGTGGGAGGAAAGCCCGATATTCCAAGCTGGAAAATCGGTGAAACCCACGAGCAACGGTAGGTGCCTGGAAACCTTGACACGTGTGGGGCTCGAACCCACAGAGGTGTTGACCTGTGATTTAAAGTCCAGTGCCTTAACCACTCGGCCACCGCGCTCCCGAGATGATCACCTAAATATCACTATCAAGGATGTTCGAAGGTGACTTTAAAACTGATGAGATTTTACAATTATTGCCTTAAATCATTAAAGAGAATAATTGAAAATACATATTAAAAATAAGTTGAAGAATTGATAGGTTACCGAACTCGTTTTTAATATAACAATAATTCAAATTTGGCGTCAAAGGTTTTTTTCTGCAGTTTTCATAGCTTTAACATTACAAGCAATCAACCGACTGATCCTTATCACCAATACAATGAAATAGGATCGTTGTTAGTTGGTAACACAAATTGTCAGTCACAACAGTGATAATGTTTCAGAAAGAACAATACCGGTATTGCAGCTTCTTCAAAATATTCAACCAATTTGAAATGATACCCGAGGACAATCCTCGGGTCGTGTACAAGTTCCCGATTAAGAAATAACTCGCCAAGATCTTGAGGGAAAACTGAAACTCTAAGAAGCGATTGATAACTTGTTCACATTTCACCGAATTTGCAATTAAATCAATCTAGTGCAAGTCAACTCGCGGATTTCGCGAGGAACAGAAATTTGCGAAAGTAAATCGTCGCGACGTAACTCATTTTAATAGTTATTAAATGGTTTTTACGAGAAATCGCGAAAATAAATAGCCGCAAAATAGCTCTATGACACTTAAACGCAAAATATTGAAGTCGCGAAAATTTTTTGGTTTACAGTAACTGATTTTGTTGTACGTAAAGATATTCAAACAGATATTCCTATTTATTGTACTCCATCGGAACCTTATTCAATCAACCAAAAACCGTTAAACTGTGATAAAAAAGAAAGAAGAATTGTGAAAACGCATGGATATATGGTCCCAATGTCTTCTTCTTGTACTAGAAATGATTGATAACTACTAAGTAAGTGGTCCAAACAAACTACAACATGATTTTCTTATGGGTCATGAAGAACATATACTGCAAAAAAGAGATTGATGTCTGTTTTCAACGCCATCGCCTTCATATACAAATTATAATAAAAGTTAAAATTAATACCAGAGCTAAAGAAAACATCGAACAATTAACGAGACTTTGTAATCAAAGAGAAGTTATAAAAATAAATAAGCATGATTGGAACGTCCAGTCTTTAACAAATACTGTTGACACTGACGATAAAATAATTGAAATTTGTATAAAAGATCCGTTTCCTGTCAGTATGGTTTCAGACAAAGAAAAAAATAAGAACAAGGCGATCGATGATATGATTTCATTAGGCAAATATGACGTTTTAGTAGACGAAAAAGGCACGGAAATTGACCGTCACTGCTGCATGAAAGTGAAACTAGAAAACAACTCTCTAGTATCAAATGTCAAGTTACAAACCATGAAAGCGAAACTAGAAAACAGCTCTTAAGTATCAAATGCCAAGCAACAAACCGTGAGAACGAAACTAGAAAACAGCTCTCTAGTATCAAATGCCAAAGAACAAACCGTGAAAACGAAACTAGAAAACAGCTCTCTAGTATCAAATGCCAAGTAACACACCATGAAAACGAAACTAGAAAACAGCTCTCTCGTACCAAATGCCAAGTAAAAAACCATGAGAACGAAACTAGAAAACAGCTATTTAGTATCAAATGTCAAGATACAAACCATGAAAACAAAACTAGAAAACGACAATCTAGTATCAAATATCAAGTTACAAACCATGAAAGAGAAACTAGAAAACAACTCTCTAGTATCAAATGTCAAGTAAAAAACCGTGAAAACGAAACTAGAAAACAGCTCTCTAGTATCAAATGCCAAGTAATACACCATGAACGTGAAACTAGAAAACAACTCTCTAGGATAAAATGTCAAGTTACAAACAATGAAAACGAAACTAGAAAACAGCTCTCTAGTATCAAATGCCAAGTAAAAAACAGTGAGAACGAAACTAGAAAACAACTCTCTAGTATCAAATGTGAAGTAACAAACCATGAAAACGAAACTAGAAAACAACGCTCTAATATCAAACATCAAGTAACAAACCATGAAAACGAAACTAGAAAAAACTCTCTTGTATCAAATGCAAAGTTAAAAACCATGAAAACGAAACTATAAAATTACTCTCTAGTATCAAATGTCAAGTAACAAACCATGAAAACGAAACAAGAAAACGACTCTCTAGTATCAATGGCAAGTCAAAAACCATTAAACGAATTCGAAACTAGACAGATAGATATAAGTAAGTTGTTAAACAAATGTTATTGACACAGCATCCATTACGGATGCTCGCTGGTCTTGTTTTGGTTTTTCTGTCATTTTTTCGGAATCCTCTGGATTTTACCATCAAAATAGGGTTAAAATTTTTGCCCACGAACCCCCTTTTTTCTTGTTAATAATGTCTTTAGTATGTCATAAAGAGGTTATAGACAAAGTTTTATCGAATCCTATTTATTCTGTCATGGGGTTTAACAGCTAAATAGTGCTAATGCTAAACCTATGAAAAAGTCAGAGAAAACCTTTTCCCGCCAAAACTTTAACGTCAATTATCTTGAAAACGAGGTCACGCACCTATCAATTTTTTTTCTTATTTTATACCTGTAACTATTATCTTTTCATTTAAGGCATCAAATTTGAAACCTATTTATTTTCAATAATAGTAGCGAACATCCTTAAAAAGGACAATTTAAATACTATTATAACGAATTACTGTTCATGGCACAACATCTAAAAAATGACAGCTTTAACGAAGGAATCTAGAGGTAATTATGTGAAACTTAAATTTTCTTAGCACATTGTAGATTTTCTTGCCACAACATCTTTAAAACAGATACATATTAACACGCAGGTGAACATTGAATAACAAGATGTAGAAATTCTTTACACTACAAAACATACACAAATTAATGACATTTGAAAAAAAAGGAAATTTAAGCCTAATATCGCATTAGAGAATAACAATAGAAACAGAATAATTTTTTTATACAATGATACAGAATAAGCTAGCTGACATGACACAACACCCATAGGATGATACCAGCATTGCTCATTTTACCAAAACCTAAATAAACCTAAATAGCTTAAAAGGAAAGCGCTTGTTTAAATAAACAGAGTTCCAGGTTCAAATCCTGGTCTGGGTAAATCATGATTGCAATATTATTGATGAGAAGGACACATTCTTTTATATCCCTTTGTTTGACATTTATTATATAGCTAGACCATATTTTTCAGCTTATAGCTCAAAAAGTATGAGATAGAGAAAAACTGTAGCAACGTACCTTCTTCAGGATCAAAAGCTCTACAATACTCTACGTTGAGTTAAAGTGGTAGGACGACTCCTTATATGAGTTATTTACCCTTAATCATCAAAATTTACAATTTTCACAGTTTTTTAACTTTATCTTGAAGTGCTAAAGGAAAACTTAACATTGGAGAATTAAGCTAATTAAGATCTACAAAAATGATTCCAGGGTCAAACTGTCAGATGACCCCTTATAGAGGTTCTGATCCTCCTTTAAAGGTGAAAATACCAAGTGAAAATAGCATTTTTTTTGTATACTTGACCTATAGAATAATAGAGAAAAATTGTTTCTTGCTTAAATCTTCAGTTCAATTAGCTCTTTAAAAATATCCATCATGCTGACCCTATAAGAGTTATGGTCCCTTATTGTCAAGTTTTTGGGTTATTGCTTTGCAGATTTCATCTATACATGTACAACATTAAGAAAAGCTTTTGTTTGCTTAAACGTTTCGCTATATATACGTGCTCTATAAAAGCCTATATTATAAGGTGGAATTTGTATGGTTATCCTAGATTGGAGTTTTTCACACCTCAGATACCCAAAATTATTTTCATTTCATCAGTCATTAAAGTCAGGTGAGCGATTCAGGCTCCAGGAAGCATCTGAACCCACTATTGTATTAAGATTGTTTATGTGTCTTTATCTTTATGGTAACTTTTAATATGAATATATTTGCCAAAATAAGTCTTTCACGACAGTCTTATAGGTAAACCATATCAGCAATAAACAAACTGCTTTAGAACCAACTTGTATGGTTTTCTAGCAGATTTGTACTCAAGTGCTGAGATTATTTTGCAGATTTTGAATTCTACTTGATGATGACAAAACGTAATTTTTGTTGAAAGGTTTTTCAAGTTATAACTATTGTAAATAATTCACACTTCAAGTGTATCCACGAACCATACATGCCACATAACAACTTAAATTTTAAAGGAAAAAATACTCTAAAGGAAAAGCTTATATACCTCTATCGTTTTAAAAGGCTATTGCACTAGAATCTTGCTGAATTTAGGCATGGGTTGTAATCAATAGACATAAACACAACACCAAAAAAAAATTATGTCGCCAAAACACAACTACAACTTCATAGAATTGGATCTTATCTAAAATCACACACTGAACTCAAGATGCAGGACAGTCTCGTTAAAATCTAAAGGTGTAAATTAAAATTTGTAAAATACTACCAGCTTGTCTCATATGACCAATACCAAGTGAATTGTAGATATTCTTGGCATGGTACTCTAGTAGTCTAAAGCGCTGATTAAAGACCACACGTCTATTGATTCCAAGTAAATTTTCTATACAAGTATATGATTGATACCCGCTATATAAATAAGTTGAGCTTTCTTTCCTTATGAGATTATGATTGCCAGTAACCGTGCCATTCGCACAGGCCGCCCTTTATTGCTCAGTTGCTTCAAAATGGCCTTAAACTCCAACACACATGCACACACACAAACACGCAAATATTCTAAAATTTTATTATTGATTTTTCAAACAATACACAATGATAAAAATTGCACAATCCGTGTAAAAAATATTATTGCTCAAGTTTATTATGCTTCCCATAATATTCGTTGAAAACATGGTCTATGATTGTTTGTCTTTCAAGGGCCGAGGATACATTTTGAGATCAGAAGTATAGAACTTCTAACAACCGGTCTGATCCGTTCGCATGAAAAAACCCGTATTTATTCCGTACGAACTGAGGATATTTTTCAGCATGTTCGTTGTTTCTCCGTCGACTCCTGATCGATCACGTGTTAAAATCCAGGCAATTTCTACAAAAGAAAGTAAAACAAATGATTTAAAAAGTTATAATATTAATACGTAAAGAAGCTATTCAGAGTTAAATATGAAAAGTTTATAACAATGCGTCTCCTCTATGATGTTATAATTTCACTCATAAAACATAAATGATTGAGAGGACTTATTTGCATAACCATGTTGGTAAAAAATTATGCTATATTGAGTAAGTATACGGCATATTTGACAGAGTTTATCCATGGAATATTATTAGCCAATAGGAGCACCAGTGTCTTAACTTGTAGTTTTTTTTTTTAATTTGACTGAGATACGCATACATTAAGATAATAATTTCCATGCCAAAAAAAGTGTCCAACATTTTCATATTACTTCTGACACCTACCTGCTCTTGCAATGTAAAAGTTTGTACAGGACCAGACCAAAGAATAATTATCGTAATCAGTCGCCAAAACCCAGTAGTTTCCAGCTGGTTGAACTGAAAGAAAAAAGTTCATGTGACGTCATAATAACGTAACTCTGGATTTATCAATATATTACATATACCGTAACTGTCTATACCAATTAAAACTTTGTAATTCCGTTACTTATAACCTTTTATAAAAAAATATGAGGCTATATCCAATTTCTGCACCCCAACTTATTAGATCACCTGGTGTTTCCAACATCTATTTAGAACAAAAAACTTGTGTGTTTAGTCTTCCTTTGTCGGACTTGACACACTGAATTGGAAATTAGCAACACGACGAGTGTGCTATAGCAGGCATGAACCGCTTAATCTTTCGGACCATCTGAGTTCACCCTTGATCCGACTTGAGTTCGCGTTGTTGATTTCCGTTCCGCTTATTTTGTGTTTTGTTTTTTTCGTGTTGTTCTTGTTCGTATTTACAGGTTTCGTCGTTGCTCCTTCGGACTTTTGACACTCGAATGCCCCAATGGCGCCTCTTTGCTTCTCTAATACTAATTGACCTTAATTGGCCATGTTCATCATCAAGAACCAAGCCATAACATACTGATTTCATGTTAATAAAATATGTAATGTATGCGGTATATTATCCCTTCTTTTAAATATTCAGTTGCACTGACATTTTATTATGGGTCCTCTCTCTTTTGTCTAACAGCTTGAGTTTTTCGCAGTGTTATCTAAAGAGCATCACCATACCATATAAAAGCTGTCCTCATGAGGAATGATATTTTGCGTTCCGTTGTACGGATATATTCATGATTTGTTCCTCCTGGGTATTAGAATTGAACATCCAAGTCCGTTTTGGGGTTTTTTGTGTTTGTGTGTGTGTGTGTTTTTATTTGGAGGGTTTTTACCGTCGTTAATTTAGTTATCATTTTGCAGGAACAAAGCATTTGCAAAAAGCAGTAAAATCGTGTATACTCCTATGCTGTGCCTCAGTGTACAATATCGTTAGCATATCAATAGGTACTTACACCTTGAAAACTTGACAGACAGCTTAGCAGGCTCTGTCCTTCCAAGTGTTGCACGCCCTACGGCTGAACTAGCCTCTCCTGTCCTAAAAAGTGATAATCAAATTTTGTCAACAAAATTTTTGTACAGTTTCTGCAGAACTTTTATTATTATGATCCCTCTAATATGTATTTGTGGTGAAAGCTTATAATATAATATGTAATTTTGATAAAAGAGTTCAAAGTTATTTGCATAGGGTCGGTTTTCGGGTACTGTGGTTTAAATTGCAATGCTTTGTACTATATGCTTTAATTTGTCTCCTTTTGTTGGACATTTGAAATTGATCACCTTTTTTCAATTATTTTGTTATACTACCTTAACTTAGTTATTTTAAAAGAAGTTCATAATTTTCAGATTGTTTAAAAAATGAATCAAATTGCAAAATGGGAACCAGCGTCAACATATTTCATCTATATTTTATTTATCGGTTGTAAGATACTCTAAATCCATATTCACTTTATCATTATTCTCGTTTAATGTCAGATTAAAAATATCTTACATTTTGTTGACTCCTCCGTTCAGTACTTTAATACTACCATCATCATTAAGACTATAGTTAGCACTGACACATTTCAGTCCCTTCTCTGCCAGAAAGAAAAACTTTTCTTGTTCATACCATTTGCCTAGATACTGAAATGTAATTGAGAGATCAATTTTAAGGGTTTTTTGCATAAAAAAATATATCAAAAAGCATTATATTACCCCCAAAAAAACTGTGCATGCTCCATTTTTCAGATGTAAACGGCAAATTAAATAAAAAAAATCTTTATTTAGTTTCTGTTATGCATTTGGTGCGACAAATGTATATTTTCACTTTTCTATATACAAACCTTGGAAACTTTTATTAATTTTTTTATTTAAAAAACTTCCTTATTCTTAATAAAGCAACTTACCCTGTCGGCATCGAAGTTTTGCACGACGGATGCATCAGGGCAGCCTCCCCATCTGAATTTTTGCCCGTTAGCCATCGTAGCTAAAAGCGCAAATAGTCCTACCAATGTAAGATACTCCATGTTGACTGCTCAAACTTGATTCAATCCCAACTTTAATAATATCATTAAATAACATGTAGTTTTATATGGAAGTGGGAACTTCCTATCATGCTTGTACGTCATTAACATACGATTCGATAATGAGGCCCCCATTAGGAAACAATTTGCACCTCTGTCAGAAACGAAAGCTTGTTGAACTTAACGACAATTGGTTGTAATACAATTATTGCAAATACTGAAAATAGGATTAATTTATACAAAATTACACGATAACCTCGGTTAAAAGTTTAGAACATAAATAAAATGTGTGATAGTTAATCCCCTAATTGTACCTCTCGACTAAGTTTCTCTATTTTTATACCTACGTTGACCATTATTTATCCTTTCCGTATTTTGATATAAACATGTTTTAGTCATACACACTTATAAACATGTGACGAAATCATTTTTCGACGTTCTACATTTTATCACCTAACTTATATAAATTGGGGTTTGTTTAACCCGAATAATACGCTCCTTGTAGTCGCTACATTCTGTTTCGCCGAAGTATACGAAGACGGACGGGCTTGAATTATTCGAGTTATAGAGTTTGTTTTAATCTTCCAAGTTTCCTAAAAGTAATAAATATAAGCAAACAAAGGCATCAGTATATCTACCATCTTGGCGTTAAAAAACATACAGATTATATAAATCAATGAACAAATCCTGCATTATTTTAAATTCTATCGGCAAGAACCACTTACTCTTCCGGAGCACCCGGGTTTATTGTTGTAACGTCTTGAGTTCACGTCGTTTATTTCTGTTCGGTTGATTTTGTGTTTTGTTGTTTCGTGTGCTGCTGTTCTTGTTCGTGTTTACCGGTTTTGTTGTTGCCCTTTCGGACTTTTGACACTCGAATGCCCCATTTTGCCTCCTTGCATAGGGTATTGCTTTCAACACGAAAGGGACAATTTTTTTTTCGTTCCTTTCGAAGGACTATGTCGTTCCTTGAGACCATCCTCGCAAATTGTTTCAAGAAAGAGTCGGAGTCATGAAATGTTCACCCCTGACGAGGATCGAACCACGAATCTCGGTTTAAGTCACTCAATCCGTTAACCTCTACACCATCGGTTCTGTTTTCTATGACATGCGTTTAAAAAACGACCAAAAACCATCCTTGGAAACCCAGGGGTTCTTCTCTCGCTTACTTATTCATCACCCCTTGGACATTTGGTATGTTTTTTTTCCGTTTTCCGTTCAGGCTTCATTATAACATTATACAATTGTTTACTGGTCATGAGGGAAACAGTACATTTGTTTCCACGAGGTACTTACTATTTCACGAGGCGCGTAGCGCCGAGGGAAATGGTAAGTACCGAGGGGAAACAAATGTACTGTTTTCCGAATGACCAGTAAACAATTGTTTTATTATACTGAATCGGTAAACAACTTAACTAAAGCCACGCCTACTGCTCACTCTTTACCTTGTATACATTTTACTTTAGCCACGCCTACTGCCAATCATTATGGTACTATTGCCCTAGGGAAATAGTTTTTACTATATCCCTAGGGAAATAGTACTTTTACCAAATTCAAGATGTAATAGTAAAAATGTTTACCTGTATTTTATATAGAAAAAATCTACTGAAGTATAATAATTAAATATAGAAACGTGTTTAAACCGCATTAGAATAATGTAATGCTTCCAATTAGAAGGCTCGATACAAAACTATCAAGAATGAGGACTGGTATTTCATGTGTAATGTCCCAGGGATGACGAGTGAGTAAGCGAGAGAAGAACCCCTGGGTATCAGAGGATGATCAAAACCTCAATCATATCCAAACTGACTGCAGTTACCTGGGATCTCTAGCATCAGCTGTTTAAGTAGGAAAGAGCAAAGCTTATTTGTTTCCCCTGATATAACCGATTTTGTCCCGTACTCGGTGCGTAAGTAGTGTATATGTTCCGGTCGATCGTGGAGGATGGTTTTGACTGCCACTGGATGAGCATTAGAGTTGATAAAATGAACATGAAAGGTGATAAAATGATCATGAAATGATGATGAAGTGGAGGAAAAGGGACACAAGGCTAGACGACAGATTTGACTGCCACTTTAAAAAGGATTGATGGGTTAGAAAATAATAGGGCAATAAAGAGTTCTGCACGGGAATTCTGCGTATGGGTCGTTCTCTTATTGAAACCTGCCGAGTTGAAATTTAGAATGTTTGGTACCGTACATTTTTCTTTGCATTACCTGGACACTTATTCACAAAAGTTCGTAAACGTAACTTTAGTCGTATTCCCCTTGATTTCTATCTTAGTTACGTCTGACTTTACGTCTACGAACTTTTGTGAATATGGCTGCAGAATCGAGATTAATATGCCGTGCATATTTTGATTTAAAACATTTTATTGATATAATGTTACCAATACGATCAAATAGTATGAAATTTTTGCTTGCGTCACATTTTATCCTTTACATAATCGTATTCGAAGATTTATCGGCCGTATGCAATTTATGTTGTAAAATCGAGTTCAATCCGAGAGATGTTAGTATTCTGTAAAATTGTTATATGTGGAGAGGGCATAGTAGGATAATTTTTTAGATTATAATTGTCTTATCCTTATCTTTTGACTTGCTACAAGTTGATTTGTATAGCTATTTTTTTAAATGACGAAAAATCACCGAATGATTGTCTTTTTTAATATGTTATTCCGCCCCACCCAAAATAATGTTATTAAACATACTAAACAAATATAATTTTATCTAGATGATATAATACTTCTTAACAGTACCCAATAGTACCCCCTCCCAGTATAAAAGGCAAAAAATAACAAAACAAATACTGATCTCATAATGTCGGTTTATAAGGTACATCGGTACGCATTAGAAACAATGTCATAAAACATAAAACATTCAATCAAAGTGTGATTGACTTGTTTGACTGGTATTCGATCGGTATTTCATTGTTAAACATCAACCGAAAATGTCTCATTACCTTCTCTGGTATTGTGTTGTCTTCATAATTTTTTGTGGCGTGGACGGACAAGTTTTTGTGTGAGGTCAATCGTGCCCGGATTTGCCCGTCGTGAAAAATTTTCAACAAGATAGGGTATGTAATAGTTCTATTCTTTCTTTAAGGTGTCAATATCTGAAAAATTGAACAAAGTTTTAGCTAGACTGTAGTCTGGTAGACTGTAGTTGTTTTTTCCGCACATCACATATAGGTTTTAAATTGTAAGTCATTCGAGGAGTACAATGTTATTTGATGTTTGATATATTTTATTTTACTTTTTTTTCTGTTGTCGTTGTTGATGTTTGGCGTGTGATTTGTGTATTGCTGTTGTCATCAGCATCTATCGTTTTTGTCTTCGTTCTCTGGACGTCCCATCCTAGAATTCATGGTATATGCAAGTAGTTTTTCGGACTTCCGAGAATATCCATTAAGCGCTTCTTTGCATTCTCCCAATTTTGTCTTTACAGTACAATTATATCAAAAAATTTCTATTTTAGTATTTAGGCCGATGGTTCGAGCAGGAGAATTTCCCATTTCGACAAGATCAAGGTTTGTCCTGTATTACGGCAAAATATGAACAGAACAATGACGGTACCATCAACGTAGTAAATTCCGGCTTTGACAAACCGTAAGTATTGATAATATATGTCTGATCTTTTCTGTAAACGTACGGATGACGTATGCAGCAATGATCGGTGTTTCACAAGTTAACGCTGGTACAACCCAAATGAGCTGGAAATCCTACCAACAGACGGACTCATCGGCCGGGGTCGACTCACTATAGGAACGTTTCTTGCAATGATCGGCTTCGCCGTTTCACAAATTAAAGCTGGTACAATTCAAATGAGCTGGAAATCTTAACAACGACTGGACGAGCTATGCTCAAACCATTACTTATTTAACATCAAGACGCACACAGTCTTCCGTGTTCTTTTGAAGAGCTTGACACAAAGAAGAATACAGGCACCAATGGGGCATTTGAATGTCAAAAGCCCGAAAGGGCAACGACGAAACCGATAAACACAAACAAACAGTAATTAGCATATTATTTTGATAATTTTAATAGACTGTACATTGTACCTCAATTGTGTTTTCTTACCCTTACTAGAATTTTATTCAAAGCCGATAAGGCGTTTTGAAATGTTTTAGTATTTCAACATTACCATCGAGAACAGACAGTTCATTTGTATAGTAACGATCGAGGAAGAGGTTTAAATATTAACTCGCCACTTCCTGTGCATAGTCTATTATGTCTATGTCTATATGTACCCGACATCTTTATTGCAGAACAGGGCGGATAACTTCGCTTCAGGCGACGGCAACTCTCGGACGATTTGAAAAAGCAAAGTTGACAGTTTCTTTCAACCAATGTGAGTACACTATGAACTATGAAAATGTATCTTGTATTATTTTCCTTCGACGACTGTTGGGTTATTAAGTTTTATTCGTCCCGTGCCAATCGGACTCATACTTTCTCTTTGGAACTGCACAGGGCGATATGAAAATTTTACGTCAACTTTAAGTTTACCCATTAACCGTATTTAATGTTGATTTATGATTTTGCATCAAGTGTTTTTTTTTTTAAAGAAAATTCAAACTTCTAAGCGTTTTGGACCTATAGGACTTCAACTTCCTTTATGTAGATCCTACGTGAGGGCAGATCTGTGTTATATGGACACATCATTTCTATAAATTAAAAAAAATAAGACTAAATACTAGTATGGGTATTAGGCTTGAAGCTAATGTAACTCCAATGTCCCGTTCCTCTTGACAATATGAGAATATGGCCGTTGTATCGGCCAAAATGAATATAATCTTATAACACTCCTTAAAGGTATCTTTTAATTGCACAGATTATCGTACTAAACATATACGAAACAATCATTTTTCGATCATCGCAGGGCACAGTTGGCATCTTTTTAGATCATTCATTTCCTTTCGAAGATTTAAAAAACTAAATTGATATGCTTGAAATAACCATTTTTGCCCTTTGTAATTTTAAACCTACATATTCTTGTCCAAGTGCTTACGGGCCACTCAAGTTACTCTAGTCTAGTCACTACAATAGAAGATTGGACGCCTCATAACACAACGCAGTTGATGTCCTGAACTTTGTATTTCAGTCGCTCCACCGGGATCGTACTGGGTTTTAGATACAGACTATTGTCAATACGCTGTTGTTTGGTCCTGCTCGAATGTCCAAGATGGAAGACAAGGTCAGTATTTTTGTATAGTAAAGCTATTAATCAAACAGTTCTTAATACAGTTGCACTTTGTTATAATCTATCAATTATGGCCTTAGTCATAATTAGGTTTATCTTTTGACATTTTTTTGTATTATTGTTTTATGCCTTTATGCTCTCCATATTCATATAGTGTTATAGTGTTTGGCATTTTCAACTTTTTGTAAAACTTTTGATAGGCCTTGAATAGACGAAACGCGCGTCAGTCGTAGCAAATATTATTGTCTGGAACTTTGTTGTAATTTTTATTTCAAGCACCTATATTTTGATATGTTTGACTATCAGCGTCGCAAATAGCAAAACCATGCCTAGAAATCAACTGCTACTCTCCGGCAAAAAAAATGAAGTCAAGACGTATTTTGTGGGGTTAGTGTTGTTGTCTTTTTTTTTGTGGAGGAGGGGGGATTGCTATCAAAAGGTTGATACAGGAAAGAAAGAAAATGTTTTAAGAATGTGAAGACTAATACGTCGAAGTTCCGCATGAAAATAAATCCGGCGTAGTGTACCATTCATGACAGGCGGAAGCTGGATCTGTTAGCAACGTGACGGTTGTGTTGCAACAAGGAACCGCTATCCCTTCTGGGATGCATGACTTTTCTTTTTACATTTGAGCTTGCGTCGTTTGTTGCTGGTCATTTCTTCTAAAGAACAAAGGTCATGTGAGCTTATGCCATCTCTTTGAGCGTCATCTCCTGTAAAATCATTGAACAAATTTGACTGAAATTTTCAGGAATGATCTATGGAATGTTGGCAACAAACGATCTTCATTTTAAAAAGGTTCGACAAAATTATGGCCACTGTTGTAATGTTTTAATAAAAGTAAATGGTCAAACAGCGTGTTTCGTATTTTCACCTGATAGAATTAAAACTTTTGCAGATAGAGAAAATTTGTTTCTTGCTTAAATCTTCAGCTCATTACGTTTTGAAAAAGTCTGCAGTTGGTCAAAGTTTTCAGAAAACCCCTTGTAAGGGTTATTGCCTAAAGATAAAGAATAACATTTTTTTTTACATGATTTGCTATGCTGAATGAAAACTATATTGCAGACAAAGAAATGTTGCTTGCTTAAACCTTGAGTAAATTAAGTTCTACAAATGTCTCCATTAGGTCTTTGTAACATGGCCCAATAGAGGAGTTATAATCTTTTAAAGTGAAAATAACATTTTCCATTTTTTGCCGGATAGAATGAACGAACGAAATGCAGGTAGAGAAAAGTTGTTGCTTGTTTTAACCTTCAGCTCAAACGTTTTACAAAAGCTTTCACGTATCGAAATTGTCAGATGACCCCTTAAAGGAAAAGCCCTTCTTAATTTAGGACCAGGTGAACGATTTAGGCTCATGGGAGCCTCTCGTATATGTTTTCTGTTTCTTCGTGCTGTTTTTCGTTCGTGTTTAATGGTTTCGTCGTTGGTTTCTATCTTTCGACATCCCAATGAATATTCCATTTGTGCCTCTCTGTCTGCTTCTGTGAGGAGTTTGATAAGGGTATCGATGTTTTGCTTGTTTTGTTTGTTTAATGTCCAGTCGACAGTATTTCAGTCATAATCAAGACAAGAACTAATTGGAACAACAAATTGAATTGTGTAGACTCGCCATAACAAAGACCTGTGTATGCCATGTGCAAAAAGGGCTAATGTGCGACCGACCACAAACCAGATGAAAAATGAACCAACTTAATGATTTGAACCTTTTGAATAGCTACAATGATCATTAGGGACCGACCATTTAACTTGAAGGGGGTGCCTTGGTTTTTTCCTAAAAAAATATTCTGAAAATTATTTTTGATGAAAAAAATATTTTGACAGCTGAGGGTAAGAAAAAAAATATTCTGAAGAAGGATTTCTGCTATAAAAGATAATGCTGCTAATGAAAAAAATTTTCCGTTGCGACGCCTTCGAAAAATAAATATTTTGTCCGCGCTCTGCGCGGAAAAAAATTTTCTGATCAAAACAAAACAACAAGGCCCCCCTTTCAAGTTAAATGGTCCGTCCCTTATTATGGAATGATGTTGAACAATACCAATTGAAATATCCAATGATGATATTTTGTAATTCCGTCCATTTTTAAACAGACAATTAAAATGTTCACTTCGTGTAATTTTTGTTTTCAGAAACTGCCTGGATTTTGACACGTGACCCAATTGGTTTGACAAATGACCTAACATGGAAGTTGAAAGTGAAGACTCTTGCACAGTACGGTATTGACATAAACTCATTCGAAAGATCGGACCAAAAAGATTGTTTTTACTTGGTGTAGACCGAAAACCATATAAGTAGGGTGTGTGGCTTAAAAAGTAGATAAGACATAATAAAATAAGGTTGCAAAAAAGTCTGTTTTTATGCCCCCGCGACGACATGTCGGGGGGCATTAAGTTTTACTCATGTCCGTCCGTCCGTACGTACGTACGTCCGTCCGTACGTCCGTACGAATTTCCGTCAAGCTTTTCTCAGGAACCATACATGGGAATGATTTGAAACTTGGTAGGATGGTTGAGTATGACAAACTATATGTCCTATGCAATTTTGAGACCTGTCGGACATCTACTTCCTGTTTGGGACTTAGGCCAATGTTAAAATATGTGAACATGACTATGCAAATTTCCGTCAAGCTTTTCTCAGGAACCTTACATGAGAATGATTTGAAACTTGGTAGGATGGTTCAGTATGACAAACTATACGTCCTAAGCGATTTTGAGACCTGTCGGACATCTACTTCCTGTCTGGGATTTAGGCCAATGTTAAAATATGTGAACATGAATGTGGAAATTTCCGTCAAGCTTTTCTCAGGAACCATACATGAGAATGATTTGACACTTGGTAGGATGGTTCAGTATGACAAACTATACGTCCTAAGCGATTTTTAGACCTGTCAGCCATCTACTTCCTGTTTGGGACTTAGGCCAATGTTAAAATATATGAGAATGACTATGAAAATTTCCGTCAAGCTTTTCTCAGGAACCGTACATGAGAATGATTTGAAACTTGTTAGGATTGATGAATATGACAAACTATACATCCTAAGTGATTTTCAGACCTGTCAGACATCTACTTCCTGTTTGGGACTTAGGCCAATGTGAAAATATGTGAACCTGATATGAAAATTTCCGTCAAGCTTTTCTCAGGAACTGTATACCAGAATGTTTTGAAACTTGGTAGGATGGATCAGTATGACAAACTGTATGTCCTTAGCAATTTTCAGACCTGTCAGAAATCTACTTCCTGTTTGGGGCCAGCGGGGGCATCCGTGTCCCATGGACACATTCTTTCTTTATTTCTTTCTTTGCCATTTCATTTTGGATACCAGCTTCATCATTTTGAATCACAGAAGGATTACGTCGTTTTTGTAAACCACAAATGTTACTCCAACTCTTCTTACTATAGATGTTAGTTTTCGTGATTGAAACAAAAACAATAATTGGCCAGTGACCTAAACCACCAGACTATTAAATCCCCCATTTATTTGCAGGTAAGCGTTACTAAGGGGATATCTGTTCGTGGCATATTTGAATCATTTAATTTTTAATTTAACCATTACATGTATTAGAAAAATACTAATTCCCAATTGTTTTCTCTATTATTTACCAAATTTCAGGAGCGGTTAAATGCGGAGAGGATTTTTAAGAGTTTTGTTTCCCCTCCCTTAGCGGCAAAATTCGTCAATTTGAGACCTATATGAGACACTCTAGCCGAATTAAAAAGATAAAAGTACGAGATTTATATTTTATGGATTTGCCATAAAAGGAGTAGAGCAATAACAAAACTACCGAACTTGAATGATCAATCTCATAGTCCAGAGAAAATGACAAAAACGAATCAGTCATACCGGAGAATTGGTGGATCGCAATGGTCCTGACTTGGTACAGACATTTCAAACGAAATGGTAGTTTAAACCAAGTTTTATTGCGCCAAACCTCGTTGAACAGGAAGTACATGAGTGATAGATCTGAAAATGTGTCCCACTATATGGTACCCCTACCTGAATCAAGGTACTTACAAAATATCAAAAGCCTATAATTGAGAGCTCATTGCTTTAAGTGATGGTTTACGCTTCTGGTGGAGTCTAAATTCCCCCCTGTTGGAAATTCTTAACAAAGCATAAAATAAAAGTAAAAATCAAATCAATATAAGTTCAATTCAACAAGAGACAACAAGTATAATTGAGACACTTCAAACAAATAATGACTAAGTGAACTGTCTTCACAGTACACATTTAAATATGAAATAACCTTAATGGGCACGGTCACATATCCCCATGCGTCCACATTATGGACAGAGACTATCTATTTCGAGTTAGAAATGAAAAAGTCAAAGTTGTTGTCTTTCCAAGTCGGTTTGTTAAACAGGAGGCACATGCGTGATAGACCTGAAAATGTGTCCCACTATATGGGACCCCTACCTGAATTAAGGTACTTACAAAATATCAAAAGCCTATGATAAATAGCTAATGAGAAATTTGTTACGAAAATCTTCAACCCTGAAAATTTAGTGAAAACAATCTAAGTCGGTTCGTTTTACAAAAAGTAGTTGATCGACAGACCTGAAAATGTATCCCACCATATGGGGCCCCTACCTGAAGCTACATACCAAATATCAAAAGCCTACAATTAATAGTTAAAGAGAAATCTTTGACGAAAATTTTCAAACCTGATAATTGAGTGAAAAATGTCCTAGTCAGCTTGTTAAACAGGAAGTAGCTAGATGATCAACAGACATGAAAACGTATCCCACCATATGGGACCCCGTCCTGAAGCTACATGTACATACCAAATATAAGAAATAACTAATAATTAATAATAGTAGAGATATCTGTTACGAAAATTTTGTTCATGGACAGACAGACTGACTTTCTGAATGACGGACAGACCAGTCAAAAACATTATACCCTTTGCAACGTTGTTGCGTGGGGTATGAAAATGAAGACAATTGAACGACACAATTTTATTTGACTGTTGGTGTTGAGACCTTAAAGTGACCTATCTGAAATACTTACCAAGAGTTAGTTTCGGAATAGATTTCATAGTGAAACCCCGTTTTGTAAAAAACTTAATGGTTTTATGCTCGTCAGGGATACATATTTCAAGGACCAGATATGAACAAAGTAAGGCGAGCTGACGGATGAAAAAATAAATCGTTTTTTTTTCCATTTCATTTTGAACCTTGGATTTAGAATCGATATTTTTGATTTTTTTACATCAGTCAATAAATGCTTCTTAGTTAGTTGTCAGTAACTGCGAGTGTTTTCAAGATAGTTCCTTTACGTCTCGTTGTTCTCGTATAGTACGCTTGTCTCAAGTTCTTTCTTGGTGAATTGAACTTTTATCGATTTGATTTTTAAGTGTGTTGATTTGTGTGCTTTGTACAAGATTAACAATAGGGGGAAGGTTCGGCCTAAAAACTAGTTTAACCCCTCTACATTTTATATTTGCCTGTCCTAAGTCAGGAATCCTTGTCAAAGCTTTTGTTTGTCCCTGTTAATTGTCTGGTTTTTTTGTTCTATGTCAAGAAATGGGTCTTTCGTTGATCATCTAGGAATTGGTTTTAATCTTATGTACTGTATGTTTAGTCTTGCAAGACAGCAAGCAGTGGCATTTGGTCATGTTGAAGACTGCTGGCTGTTCTCCATTGTGGCTTTTTTAAATTGCCGTTTCTTTAATGTTGGTTGTGTCGCGTACACTTCGTTATTCCACATCTTTTTATCGTCTATCGGTCCTATCCTTCAAACGTTTGAATTTTTACTTAACACAAACTGATACCATTTCATAATACGAAGTGTACATTTTCCCATTGTTTTTTTTTTCATTTTACTTCTAGTGTTAAAGTGTTTTGGGTGTAAGAAAAACAGCGTGTAATATTGCTGCTAAATCCAAACTTGGTAGATTACCACTAGATTCTTTTATTAAAACACAAGTTATTTGCTACTTTTCTATACTAACCTGTATAAATATAAACCCTCTGGTTAAAGAGGTACTCTATTTAAATAAAAAAATCTCCAAATCATGTTCATTTTATCATCCTTTTCATATTCATCGCCTGAAAATAACCTATATAGCGTTGCACGGGCGTAAAACACCATCTCACTCACTCACTCACCCAAACATATGGTGTGTATACTTTGTAAAGCTTTTCTAGATCTGTTATGACGGAATTTCAAATAGATTATGAAAATTTTGAGAATAACAATAAAAGTTTTAAGGAAATTAATAAGTTAAACATTAAAAGAGAAAACAAAAAAACTATTTAAGAGAATCTAACTTTGATGATTCCTCGAAATTATACATTTACAGCAAGTGAAAGTCTGATGTTAATGTTTCAGACTGCTTAAACCTTCAAAACTTTAATAGTAGAAAAATACTTACCAAGCTACGTATTAGTGACCATAAAACATGCATTGACTCAATACAAAATCATTATGCTAATTTTAACCAGCTTGAAGACATTTATAAATTATTTTTTTGTACTTAACAAAATAGGGATGTTTTGCCCACGGTGTTTGATTTTGTAAAGCAATCATTTGAGTTGGGATAATGAGATCCACATTGGTCAAAGTCATACATATTTGTTAATACTATAATATCTTTGTATGTTCAGTTTCATGTTCAAATTTTTATATGTTTGTAGTGCTTAACCTGTTGAGGTTTTATTATGTAATAAAGTTTAAAGTTCTAATGAGAAATAGTGCTGCGTGCGCCTACGTACTTGATATCAAAAGAAAAAGAAGCCATCAGCGTGTCGAAAAATACAATGGGTGGTCTCTTATATACTGGCGCTTGCGTCTCATATAGCATGAAATTGTTTCGAAAGAAGCAGAGGTACCAATATGGTATCCGAATGTCAAAAGTCCGAAAGGGATGAGACAAAACCAGTAAACACCAACAAGAAAGGGGCAAAATCAAACAACATGTAAAACATGGAAACACCAAAAAAACTGAATATCAACCAACAACGCGAACTCCAGTCGAAAAGTCGAAACAAGAGTGAACTCAGGTGCTCCGGAAGAGTACGCAGTTCCTGCTTGCTATAGCACACCCGTCGCGTTGCCAACAGTCAATTCAGCGCGTCAAATCCGGTAAAGGAAGACAAAACATTTATAAATAATTTCTAAGTAGGTTCGGAATAGTTGATATTTTTAGAAATACTAACATACGAGGGGCATTTGAAAAGTTCTGAATATTGATCGAGCATGTTGCTGATAATAAACCAAATTAAATAATATTCATATGCAATTAAAGATAAAGTATTCCTCTTTTTACCTGTAAAGTTTTTGCACGGATTTGTCGTGCTTTATATATAAAAAACAGCATGCGCGTAACCGTAGTCTTACAGAGTGCTAAAACAATGGCTGAAAAGGAAAATGATTTTACGATTGAGCAAAGGGGATATTGCAAAATACGGGCGCTGTTAGGATGTTCTCCGACAGAAATTAAAGCGGACTTGGATAAAGTATATGGAACATCAGCTCTGTCATACCCTACGGTTTTGCGTTGGTTTCATCGCTTTAAGTCAGGGAGAGAGACAATAGAAGATGACCCAAGAACTGGACGACCACTTTCAGCATTTAATGAAAAGGATGTAGATGCTGTACGAGAACTGATTGCTCAAGATGCGAGATATACCGTGGAGGAGATAGCCTCATATACAGGCCTTAATTCGTCGGCAGTTTTTACTATTTTAAAGCAGCAGTTGAAACTACGAAAAGTTTGCGCCAGATGGGTACCCCACTTGCTAACTGATGAGCAGAAGCAGAATCGTGTAGACTGTGCCAAAATTCTCCTAGAAAAATATGAGCACTGTAATCCACGTAGATTAAATGAAATTGTAACTGGTGATGAGACATGGATTTACTTTTTTGAACATGATTCTAAAGCGGACAACAAGGTATGGATCGGAGAAAATGGCGAACGACCTCAAGTTGCGCGAAGGAGCAAAACGATTAAGCGTGTAATGTATGCTTTATTTTTTGACGCCAAAGGTCCTGTTGCACAAATTCCTGTCCCAGCTGGGTCTAGTGTAACAGGAATATTTTACGCTACAAAAGTGCTTCCAGAAGTTGTTAAACATTACACCGCCGCTCGTCCACGCACAGGTACCCGAGGTATTCAGCTGCTCCACGAGACAACGCACCTGCCCATAAGGCCGCCGTCGTTACGGAATATTTGAAGGCGCAGTCAATCAAGACTTTGCCACATCCTGCATATAGTCCAGATCTGGTACCATGCGACTTTTGGTTGAATCCAGTTATCAAGGATCGCTTGAGAGGACGAAGATTTGAAAGTCGATCTGCAGTTGGAAGTGCTGTTTTTCAGTGTTTGAACAGTATACACCCAAATGACTATAAAATTGCATTTTCAAAGTGGATTGTTAGACTGAAAAAGTGTGTAGAGTGGAGTATTTTGAAGGACTTTGATAATAAAAAATTAACGCCAATTAAGTTTGTTAGTATTTTTTTAACGAAAAATTACTATTTTTCAAATGGCCCTCGTACTTGCTAAAACGATATGAAAAGTTTAAAAAAATCATGAAAATATTTAATTGTCATTCCTAATCTTATTGACACAACGTATTTTACATATTTCACAAAATCAAAACGAAATGAAGATAAAGAGACAAGCTGTTAGGCAATTAAGGAACTTTGCATTTTAAAAGCATTTAGAACGGCTAATAAATTGCAATCATTTGAAAGAAAATTCGACAAACTTAGAACAACGTTCTTTGATCAATACGAAAATATTAATATGTAAGTTTAATAATATGCAGAATAACAATAAATCTATAACATTTTCTAAGAAGGATTCTTTGAAGCATTATATCTAGCTTGATACCTATATTCGACAGCAGGGATTGGTGCTACGCAACGCAAATGCCATCCTAGCTTTCATATGAACTTAACCCTATTTTAGCTACAATTAAGATACGTCAAAATACAAATTAACAAATTAAGGTTAAAACTTTAATAGTAGAAAAATACTTACCAAGCTACGTATTAGTGACCATAAAACATGCATTGACTCAATACAAAATCATTATGCTAATTTTAACCAGCTTGAAGACATTTATAAATTATTTTTTTGTACTTAACAAAATAGGGATGTTTTGCCCACGGTGTTTGATTTTGTAAAGCAATCATTTGAGTTGGGATAATGAGATCCACATTGGTCAAAGTCATACATATTTGTTAATACTATAATATCTTTGTATGTTCAGTTTCATGTTCAAATTTTTATATGTTTGTAGTGCTTAACCTGTTGAGGTTTTATTATGTAATAAAGTTTAAAGTTCTAATGAGAAATAGTGCTGCGTGCGCCTACGTACTTGATATCAAAAGAAAAAGAAGCCATCAGCGTGTCGAAAAATACAATGGGTGGTCTCTTATATACTGGCGCTTGCGTCTCATATAGCATGAAATTGTTTCGAAAGAAGCAGAGGTACCAATATGGTATCCGAATGTCAAAAGTCCGAAAGGGATGAGACAAAACCAGTAAACACCAACAAGAAAGGGGCAAAATCAAACAACATGTAAAACATGGAAACACCAAAAAAACTGAATATCAACCAACAACGCGAACTCCAGTCGAAAAGTCGAAACAAGAGTGAACTCAGGTGCTCCGGAAGAGTACGCAGTTCCTGCTTGCTATAGCACACCCGTCGCGTTGCCAACAGTCAATTCAGCGCGTCAAATCCGGTAAAGGAAGACAAAACATTTATAAATAATTTCTAAGTAGGTTCGGAATAGTTGATATTTTTAGAAATACTAACATACGAGGGGCATTTGAAAAGTTCTGAATATTGATCGAGCATGTTGCTGATAATAAACCAAATTAAATAATATTCATATGCAATTAAAGATAAAGTATTCCTCTTTTTACCTGTAAAGTTTTTGCACGGATTTGTCGTGCTTTATATATAAAAAACAGCATGCGCGTAACCGTAGTCTTACAGAGTGCTAAAACAATGGCTGAAAAGGAAAATGATTTTACGATTGAGCAAAGGGGATATTGCAAAATACGGGCGCTGTTAGGATGTTCTCCGACAGAAATTAAAGCGGACTTGGATAAAGTATATGGAACATCAGCTCTGTCATACCCTACGGTTTTGCGTTGGTTTCATCGCTTTAAGTCAGGGAGAGAGACAATAGAAGATGACCCAAGAACTGGACGACCACTTTCAGCATTTAATGAAAAGGATGTAGATGCTGTACGAGAACTGATTGCTCAAGATGCGAGATATACCGTGGAGGAGATAGCCTCATATACAGGCCTTAATTCGTCGGCAGTTTTTACTATTTTAAAGCAGCAGTTGAAACTACGAAAAGTTTGCGCCAGATGGGTACCCCACTTGCTAACTGATGAGCAGAAGCAGAATCGTGTAGACTGTGCCAAAATTCTCCTAGAAAAATATGAGCACTGTAATCCACGTAGATTAAATGAAATTGTAACTGGTGATGAGACATGGATTTACTTTTTTGAACATGATTCTAAAGCGGACAACAAGGTATGGATCGGAGAAAATGGCGAACGACCTCAAGTTGCGCGAAGGAGCAAAACGATTAAGCGTGTAATGTATGCTTTATTTTTTGACGCCAAAGGTCCTGTTGCACAAATTCCTGTCCCAGCTGGGTCTAGTGTAACAGGAATATTTTACGCTACAAAAGTGCTTCCAGAAGTTGTTAAACATTACACCGCCGCTCGTCCACGCACAGGTACCCGAGGTATTCAGCTGCTCCACGAGACAACGCACCTGCCCATAAGGCCGCCGTCGTTACGGAATATTTGAAGGCGCAGTCAATCAAGACTTTGCCACATCCTGCATATAGTCCAGATCTGGTACCATGCGACTTTTGGTTGAATCCAGTTATCAAGGATCGCTTGAGAGGACGAAGATTTGAAAGTCGATCTGCAGTTGGAAGTGCTGTTTTTCAGTGTTTGAACAGTATACACCCAAATGACTATAAAATTGCATTTTCAAAGTGGATTGTTAGACTGAAAAAGTGTGTAGAGTGGAGTATTTTGAAGGACTTTGATAATAAAAAATTAACGCCAATTAAGTTTGTTAGTATTTTTTTAACGAAAAATTACTATTTTTCAAATGGCCCTCGTACTTGCTAAAACGATATGAAAAGTTTAAAAAAATCATGAAAATATTTAATTGTCATTCCTAATCTTATTGACACAACGTATTTTACATATTTCACAAAATCAAAACGAAATGAAGATAAAGAGACAAGCTGTTAGGCAATTAAGGAACTTTGCATTTTAAAAGCATTTAGAACGGCTAATAAATTGCAATCATTTGAAAGAAAATTCGACAAACTTAGAACAACGTTCTTTGATCAATACGAAAATATTAATATGTAAGTTTAATAATATGCAGAATAACAATAAATCTATAACATTTTCTAAGAAGGATTCTTTGAAGCATTATATCTAGCTTGATACCTATATTCGACAGCAGGGATTGGTGCTACGCAACGCAAATGCCATCCTAGCTTTCATATGAACTTAACCCTATTTTAGCTACAATTAAGATACGTCAAAATACAAATTAACAAATTAAGGTTCCAGACCATATTTCTACGCCTGACTCGTTTTTCTTCTTTTCTAGACTCATTAGAGGTTTTTAACCCGAAATATTGATATAGCCAAACACTTATACTAGATTATGGAGAGCATTGAATAAAAGAACCAAAACTACCGAACAGTAATACCAATTTCGACTCATGTCAACCTTTTAATGGGGTAGACAGAATCGAATCGTTTAGACAATTCTGAAATTTAAACGAATAATTTATAGCTTTGATGTGTTCTCTGGTGGAGAACAAACAAATTGATGTCGGAGTGGTCTAACGTCAGGAAATTAAATCTGCATCAGCAGTGCTAACTGATTAATGAAAATCTACCTAGGCAACTGATATTTGCTAAAATGATACATCTTCGATGTAACCTTGACCATATTTTCCTTGTAATTACTGTAAAAAGTTATTGAACGAAGCAATTGTGTTCCAATGGCACAATCGAATTTTTTACAATTCAAAAAGACAAAAAATACCACCTCAAAAACTACAAATTCACAAACATGCATACTACTACCAAACCACAATCAGCAACAGGAACTCGGCTACAGCAGATCCACAATGTTGTGGGTAAAGTCTGGTAAAGGACAACAGTCGGCTACAGCACATCCACAATGTTGTGAATAAAGTCTGGTAAAGGACAACAGTCGGCTATAGCACATCCACAATGTTGTGAAAAAAGTCTGGTAAAGGACAACAGTCGGCTACAGCACATCCACAATGTTGTGAATAAAAACTGGTAAAAGAAAACCGTTCTAAACCTTTTTGTCAAATCTACACCTGTTCTCGTCTAATTAACGCTTTAAAGTTACTACCAAACTATCAATATTTCGTCTAAACTAGAAAAAAACTGTGAGGGACAGCTCACAAATAAATTCCCCCGCCCCCCAAAAAACTAATCAATCAGATAAAATTTAAGATAGGAGGTAAACACAAGGATTGTGTGAAAGTTTCATGAAATCCAACGGGGGGTTAAGGAGGAGTTGCGGATAATAGATGTGTACCTGTAGGTGTAACGACAAGACGGACGGACGAACGGACACCCCTATTAATATATCCCCCCCTCTTTTCAATCGGAGGGTATAAAAACACCAAATTTAAAGATTTTACTTAAATTTTTATCTCCTTTCTTTAAAAGAATTAAGCCAATTCACAATCACCAGATTATTGTTTATGAAGTATCGTGCTTTATATATTATAACATTTCCAGAAAACTGAGGATGTGACATTCCTTTTACAATCAGAAACCGTCGTGTACAGTTAAGTTTTCCACTTAGATACCCATATTTATGTACGAATTTTGACTAATTTTTTGTATTGATAACCTTGTTTTAGTAATTTTTCTACAATGAAACGCTTTTCACCACTGCTAATTCGAGCATATCTGAAATATACACTCCGTAAGACGGAGCTAGTGGTATACAATCAAAACATGAATTCAAGTTCATCTTTGTAGGCAGGGCTGAATTAAGATTTGGCTTCTGCCTCTTTTTAATCCAGGTCTAATATAAGATTGAAGAGCAGTATTTACACATTCAAAACATTGGATCATTGACGATGTTAAGGTCGCCTGTAATCTCGAACAGCGAATAATTAACATACACTTAAAAGCATGATTTTATTAGAAACGCAAAATATTGTTTATAAAACTAAAACGTATGACATATACTAGATTAAAATCAAAGTAAAGATTAAATTGCGTAAAAGAGAAGATACAGATACAGATGTGTATATATAATCATATGTATACAGTCAACATATGGTCAATGATTGCTGTTCTTCCGAGTCATCAAAAACCTCATCATGTTAAGGTACTGAAATTATAAAGACATTATGCATGTAAATGAAGAATAATGTACATGTCTTGACAAAAGTAAAAGCTATACTTAAGATTGACCAATCGTTTAATGGAGTGATGACAACTTTGTTTGTGGTAAGGTTTTTGTAAAACCCATATGGGATTCAATTATCAATCGAAAACAATCAATTTTATTATAACGCTTTATTCAGATATTTTTCCATTGTCAAGAGAGATTAAACGGCCAATAACATGTCTGGGGTTACAGACCATAGTAGATCTTAGTAGAAAATACAGGGTTTGAGAACAAGGTGTGTTTTTCATAGTTGGTTAGTGTGTGGTAATTTGGAATGTTTTAATATCGCAAACATTTTATCCAAATAGTGTTTTAATTTGTAGATCGATCGAAAGAGTAACAAGACAGGTAGGTTAGGTAAAAAAATATTTGGTTAAAGCCACTAGTTCTTTAATGGCGATTCAGATCCAATCTTGATTTAAAATCCCCGGTGCGTAAATTTCTTATTTTTGTGTTGCATCTTTAAAATTTCATTTCCAGAAAATGATGAGAATAATTGTGAGTTTCTTAGCATACTTCTGCACTCTTTTATAATGAGAAACATTAGTTGGGTAGATTATAGAAGATAATGAGATGGGGAATTAATATACGCAGCTCAGCCCACATAAAAGAGCGGCAATTTAAAAACATCACACGATGAAAAACAGCTAGCAACTTTCGATCAACGCTGTTAAGATATTGGCTCAAGGTAGATAGGTCTCATACAAAGTTAGTTGAAAGTTATAATACATAATTAATTCTTATTTCAAACTTTTATATGATAACCATTTGTTTCCTAGTAAAACAAAACAGAAAAAAACATACATTTAAATTGGGAATATTTTTATATCGCGAAAATAAATGCCTGAGTATATAACAACTGGTATAAAATCGCGAAATTTGCACGCCGCGAAAATTACCCGCTATACGGTAGTAAGTAATAGAACTGGGTATTACATTAAATGCTACTCTAGACACTTACAAGGTATTTCACAATGATTTCCGGTGAATCCCAGGGGGCAAGTGCATGAATACGTGTTGGTTGTATCGCCATGACATATTGTCCCACCATTTTGACAAGGCTCTTGAGCACATGTACTATCAACATCTGAAAAAATAATCCTGTTAGGATTTCTTTTTCACCCTTTATTGTATCATGTAAATATTTTACGAGTTTTCATCAGTTTTTTCGTTCGATTCGACATCTTAATTCATTGTTGGGGTGATCTTTGTCCTTCACTCCGTCGATGAAATTGTAATATCAGCGAATAAATGATGTTGCTATAGCTAATCAATAAGACATTTGTAAGAAATTATAGAACTGGATTGTTTTTTTCGTATATGCATAATGAAATGTATTTGTGAATCGGAACGGAGTGTACAGTCGAACGAGCATAATTTTACCTAAATAACAACTGAACTTGAACGCTTCCGAACTATAAAAATGCACGTTTTCTTGTTGTTTGTCATACACATTATATTAACACCAACAAAATCTAGTACATGTACATAAGTTCAATGATCCATTAAATGATCAAGGAATTGTTAAAAATCAGTAGCACATCTAAATTAACTTTTTTAAATGAATAACAGCTTCAATCTTCAACTGCATACCATTTTCCTGTTCAGAGGATATAAAACGAGTTTTCCGGATTTGACTGTATTGCGGTTTTACAGGGAATGTATTCTAATGCTATTTAACATTATTAGTAAATAATTTGAATAGAACGCTTGAAAATTATTAATATATATTAAATGTAACTTAAGTTGGTTTTCGATTAAATTTTTGGGTTTTGCTATAATTTCCACAGCTCCATGTCAAAACCAGCTATTTACATTTTAAATACCTATTTCCAGAATTCTATATTGACAATTATCTCCGGTAAATCCAGGGGCACAATTGCATGAGTACTTCTGACCGAGGTCATAATGGCAAATTGACCCTCCATTTTGACACGGCTGATCAACACATTCGTCTTCACCAACGCTTTGTGCTATGAACAAAACATATGTTAGTTGTTAATTGTTCTTTGTAAGCAGGCTTGGGGTAATGCAAATACATTTTAATCATTACATTTTTTTCAGTAATACAAAGTGGTCTTATGCACATTTTCTGCATAACATGTAATGTAATGTAATGTATTACTCAGGTAAAAAAAAATGCGTAAAGCACCCACTACATTGCATTACATAGCATTATTTTTTTTCTTATTTTGTACATCTGAAACAAAAATGAAAAGGGAAATAAAATAAGAAATAATCTTTATAGGATTTAACCTAGAATGTTGTCAATCAATCCCTTAATCCAATAATATTTGTATTTACATGACCTTTTATTTGAAAATTAAAAAGTTTTTTTTTGAATTTTGCAAAGGGTGCAACTTGACAGTCACGCTATGTGTATATTGTCTCTAGTAAAGTAAGAAAAGAAACACTAAAATAAAAAAGATAAAAAAAACTTTTAACACAAATGCTTCATTTGAAATCATGTTTTTGATGTTTGCAATAAAGATGTCTTCATGCATATACAATGACATTTTTATTGTACTAATTTGTTTTTATAAAAATTATATATGTTCGCTAATTGGCCATTATTTGGGAAAGCCTGCCAAGGGATTTAATCTTAAACATAATTACTTGTAAAAACTGAGAGAAAGAAACATGTTTTAGTGGACTTGCACAAAACACTTTTTTTCAGATTTTATTTAACAAGATTTCAAAATTGGAAGAAATAAAACAAAAACTATAAAACTATTTTATATTATGATAATTCAGTAAGTGATAAAAGTTTGTTTTCAATATATGGTCATTTGTGGCGTTTCTACAGTTATTTGAATAAGTTAGCCTAATTTCTGTTGGTTCTACAGAATTTAACCATTTGTACCACTGCTAGTACAAACTGTATTTGCAATAAATATTCTTTGTCATTTCAAATCCACATATCTCCGCAAGTGATTGTGATATTTACTTTTAGAAATCTCCACTGATTCATATTTATGACGATAACATTACACGTTAGATGTTTAAATTTTCAAAACATTGTTGTAAACAGAACCTAAAAAATAGTGTTTTCTGCAAATGACTTATTAGAAGTACAAAAAGATTTACCTAAAATATTTAATCAAAATGTAATGTGTAATGCAATGCATTACACAAGCAAAGTAATGGTACTGTAATGCATTACAGAAGAGAAAAAAGTAATGTTAATGTAATATAATGACAAATTGCATTGTTATTGACCCCAGGGCTATTTGTAAGTAAAAGAAACATAGGTACATGAACCAATGGGATATCCAAATGTCAAAGGTCCGACGGGGAAAAGACGAAACCAGTAAATATTAACAAGAACACGAAAAAGAAAAACAGTCAACACAAAAACATAAAAATACAAGTACATTGATGTCTGTCTTTTTTGTATATACTCTTGGAAACTGATATTGATCCTCTGAGTCGTTTATTTTGTTATTACATGTACTTTTACATGATTTCTTTTTTAAAGACCTCCGATATATAATCATACTTTTGTCATTTAACAAAAACAAATACTATGCGTTATATATATTTTTGTTTGATATTTTATACCTAATTAATCGTATAAGGAGTTATCGTCCATATTCCCCTCCTTATTCCGCTATCTCAGCGCAGACTACCGGCGATGAAGAAAAAACTAAACATTTACGTTTAAATACCAATGTTCTGAGACATACCATCTCTACAGGAGCCTTCAATAACGTCGTGAGAACAAAGGCATGAGAACGTGTTGGTTGTATTGTCATAGCAGATTGACTCTCCAATTTGACACTTTTCAGATTGACAGAGGAAATAAGCAGCTGAAAAAAAATAGGGACTTAAGAGTTAACTCTTTTCATGCATGCTATAATGTAGGTAATATTTAAAATTATATATATAAATAACTTAAAAATAACACAAAAAAGTTATATGTATGAAAGTTTTTCACTGTCTAATTTTATCAAATTTTGGGTGTACCCACCAATTTCACTTATCCATGTCAAACAGATGTATGTCCTCTGTCTAAGAACACTAGATATACTACTTTCATTTAAAATTGGCTACAATTGTGTGATATTCAAATTAAATCAATGTATTAAAGAATCATATTCATGCTATAGAACAAATTTTGAATTAAACGTCCTGTCGGATTTCGGCCTTTAAATTAATGATTAGTTATTTCTTGTTTACGGATAAAAATACACATTTCGTTTTGTTTTTTGTTTTGTTTTTGTTTTTGTTTTTGATAACTTGAAAAAAAGCATGCTCTTTCATTAAAATCAACTTTTATCAACTTTTCAAAAACACAAAATTTAATATGGTAATAATTTCAATTTGTTTATTCTGATCATCTCCTATATACAAACATAATATTGTGTTTCGGTGACCGTTTTGGTTAGTAAAATCAGCCATAAAAATGATTTTTTGTGTCTCAGCTACCCATTAAACGATTAAATTGAATATGATTGAAACTTTTTGACTTCAAACTCTTAGATATATACAAAGATGTCTTAGTAAGTATTTACCAGTTCCTGTACATGATGATAAGCGTAAATTTTGCTAAAGTTGATTCTGCCCCCAAAAAATCACAGATAAGGCGTTATTATCATACAAAATGAATTTATCATCTCGGTTTTTTATCAATGTATAGTGCGTAGATTGTTCTTACCTCGTCGTTTGTGAATTTTGTGATAGGCTGGGTTCGACAATATCATACCAAAAAGAATAGCAAAACCAAATAAGGTAAGAAATCTCCAGGGTAACATTTTTTAAAGTTGCTGACTGACGATCAAACTACCGGTATGTTACACCCTTTATATACCAAAGTATTTACAGTCCAATAATTTAGGATAAAAACTATTAAAGGAAAATATGAAATTAAACTAGAGGCTCCCATGAGGACATTTCTCTCCTGCTCTTTAGAATTGTTTATATATTCTTCAAAAAAGATACGCAAAGGTAGAAAATGACCTATACGTGTAATGCGATTCCACACCATTTCAAAATAAACTGCCAAGCTCTTCTGCAACCCATTTTTATTCAATAAAATCAAATCAAATGAAAAATGAATAAAAATTGCTTGATTAACGTGACCAAAACTTTGAAATGGTAAGGGTTTATATTAAACATCACGGAAATTTTCTACCTATGCGTAACTTTTTTAAAGCATATCTATACGAAAATGTAAAAGTTAATCAAGTAAGCTTCCTTTTTTGATTCAGTCAATTGATCTTACTTGACGAGCTAACTCAGCGTGCTCAATGGTATATTTTGCACAATACATGTTTATAGTTCATGAAATTCAATACATTTGGAATTTTATAAACCGAATTTTTATTTTTTCTGTGGGCATATAATAAATTTATGCATATTTTTAATTACTCACTAAGGTAATTACTTACAAAACAAAAAAGAAAACGCAGCGTCTAGAATTTATATTCGTGCGTGATTTGATTTGATATAAGTCTGCATGATTTGCATGACATTACCTGTGCGTTACTGTAACGTTTTAAATTGAAAGTCCTTTCATGTGATCTTTTTTAGAACAATTTATTGTAAAACTTTGAGTCACGGGTACACATGGTCACCCATTAGTACAAAATAGGTTCAATGTAGTTTTGAAATTATTTTCGTTTGGATTTGTAATTTTAACGCCATGGTAAGTTATAGGTCTTTTCTATGGGACAGGAATGATCTTGTGGTAAAGCGTTGATACTTCATACCTGGCAAGACTTCTTTGGGTTTAAGTTGTGCAGATTTTTAGCTGTTTTGCAAGTCAGATAGAATCGTATTTTAGTAGTCACCTTAGTATGTTTGGTCACTTTTGGAACAAGCTGTGTAGGTGATCGGACTGACGACAGTAAGAAGAAGAGGTACTAATTGGGCATCCGAATGTCAAAGCCCGAAAGGACATGGACAAAACCAGTAAACATTAACTAGGACAGTACGAAAAACAGAATCACAAAAACTACTTAATATCAATTAACAACGCGAACTGTAGTCGTAATGATAGTGAATTCAGGTGCTCCGGACGAGTAAGTGGTTCCTGTTTGCTATAGCACAACCGTCCCGCTGCCGGTTCCGGTAAAGGAAGACAAAACAAAATATAATGACAAACAAACACCTGCACTCATCTGAGAGATGGAAATCCCATATTTGTCTATGAGTGCATGATGTCTACCGTAAAAGACGGAAATGATGACAATAGCTCACATGTCTTTATACAATAGTCCAAGCTTGCTCTGACGTCCTCGGTAGTTTTCAAGCAGACTGGTGCCATGGGACGTCAGAGGTCCTCCCATATCAAAAACACGGGATGTAGCATAACAGTTATGCTGTGCACTTCCGAGATAAATTAAGCAACTTTATCATCATTGTTGCATATATATTTTGGTCTCAAATGAAACATTTGGTTTTTAAGAATAAAAATACAACATATTTTTAAAGAAAAATATCTTGAATAAGTAAAATAATCTTTAATTTGTACTTATTCAAGATATTTTTCTTTAAAAATATGTTGTATTTTTATTCTTAAAAACCAAATGTTTCATTTGAGACCAAAATATATATGCAACAATGATGATAAAGTTGCTTAATTTATCTCGGACTTATCTCAAGGACTTCAGAGCAATATTGGACTATATGCAATATGGATATAGCCATGCACACAAAATATCGCCTTGTCGGAGTATCGAATGTAGAAGAAAAGTTCTGAGATGCATGTAGCGTTTATTCATATCATTTCAATGTCAAGGTAATATCTGAAATGTTATGAGACCTTATTTCATTTGAGTCAGTAGTGTTGAAAAAGTAACTTTTTGACTGCATTACTTTGTTCTATATTGCAGTTTATTCAGGTCGATATCATCATAAAGGGTCACTTTATTTTCCTTTTATCCGATTATGTCTCATTTATTATCACAATATTTGAATTGTTCTACCTCAAGCATAATGTCATGGTTAATTCATTTGTTCATTTTGTTTCATTTTTGTTTCGTTTAAGGCCTATATCAGAAATTTATCTTGGTTACACCTGGCATGTCTTTGTTTGGTAATTTATAGCTCATATGTTTAAGTTATTTTGTTAATTAATAATTAATTGGTAATTAATAGCTCAACTGTTTAAGTTATTTTGTAACCCAAACTGAAATCTTAATAATATTAGCTGAGACGTCTCTATCGCAAGTACTTTTGTTAATTAATAAATAACTGGAAATTATCAGACAGCTGACTGTGATGACTAAAGTTCACATTTCCTTAGAATAGACAAGCAAATGTTAGTTTCTGATTCAGATAGATTAGCTGCTTTTTTATAATAAAAGGAAAGCTTTTTGTAAACGATTAATAATGAAGATGTTGACAATTGTTCATATGACCTTACAACAAGTAGACAAACGCTCTTATATAGGTAAAAAGAGTACAATAAGTATGCATGAACAGCTTTCAAACATATTTTTGTGATATGAAACGTGACCGATAGACTTTTTATCTTTTTGTGGTAAGTTAATGTTGTTAAAGGTTTCATCAAATTTTTATGCAAAAAACGTGACTTTTCCTAATGAAATCATTTGTGATGTTTGAATGGTTTTTTTCAACTCATGAAAGAAGCAGAGGTACCAATGGGGTATCCGAATGTCAAAAGTCCGAAAGGGCAGAGACTAAACCAGTAAACACAAACAAGAACGGGAAAGTCTCAATTACAACACGTGGATTGTGATCCGGAATTTGTCTCCGACCTCGGATCCGTTTGTTATTGGTTCTCACCTCGTTCTCACAAGTTTCCTTTCCGTCCCCCTTCTCCAACAACCCCCTTATAAGCTAGCGCGTGAACTGAAAGCATGGGTTTTGAGTAAATTTGGGCTTTAGATTCATTGAAACCACAGCACTAGACACTCGTTAATACTGGTACACTTAAATGGTAACACGATGCCCCTTTCAGGGTATTCATTTACACACCGTATTACCGACTTGTATCATTTTTGTTGACACCCGTTGGATAC